>JAODLL010005032.1:0-10782 GCA_026546735.1 Forbesichthys agassizii
AGCCTGACTCTAAGTATTTATCAGGGATGCTGTGTGCTGTTGTATCTAGTGACACCACAATGTCTTTGGCTAGTAGTCATCGATTTAGCTAGCCCTTAGGTTTTTTTAAGGGTTCCTACTCTAAGTCAAATGTCAAATTCCATGGCTTTTACTGAGATATTTGAATATTTCTGTGTTAAAGGACAGGGTCAGCATAACAAACAATACACTTCTGATTAATGTAATGGTATTTCACTTAAGTAATTACGTACCTTTTGACATCTCAAAAAATGTAAATGTAAACAAACAAAATTCCCTCATATTCCATTATTCAACCCAAAACATGATATAATACCCTGACTGTCTGGAACGTCTCAAATAAACTTTTATGAGCAGTGGGAAGTGGGAACCATGTATTTTATTAAAGACATGACTTTATTTGTGCAGCAAAATAAAGAGTATCATGGTCCAAAAAAAAGACCCCCCCGTCCACACAGCACTGTGTGTGTGTGTGTGTGTGTCAGGAGAACCGGAGAGCCACCAGTATATCCATTTTCTGCGTAAGCACCTCCCACATCAAGTAAACTCCAGGAAGCGCACCTCACGGTTGGGCCAACTCGAGTCAAAGCCTCTTCCGCCCATTAGCACTAACTTGTGCTTGAAACGTCTTGATACACAGGGCCCTGTTGACTTGACAACACTGTCAGGAAGTCGGGTAGTAGATTTTCATTGGCTGTTACCACTGTCACTCCCAAATCTGTACTTAACGTAACTCTGGCATGATGCTAGTGCACTGCATTACTACCTTTTAGTTTATTTTAAGCAGTAATTGTGGCCTACTGATACAAATTACACCTGCAGACAACAGACATCGTGTCGTTTTAATTTTAAGGTCCAATTTGGTTTCTGATTGTGTATATGTAGTCGCGCGTGTCAATCAAAACACCTCTCCTGTCACGTAGGCGTGTTTTGACGCAGTTAGCCAGCACCGCTGTGTCCCAGATGCAAAATAAAGAGTGGCTCTGTGAGTTTCTACGTGGCCGGCCCATACAGGGGTCCGCCCAGCTAGGCCGAGCTGATACACCAGAGACATATGGGAGGCAGCCCGTGCCAGTCTATTAGTAGGGGGGAGGGGGGTGTGTGTGTGTGGGGGAGGTAGGGAGTAAAGAGCGCGACCGACATCCAGGCTCATCCTTCACTTGGACGGATTCACTCTCAGCTTGGCCTGCCCGAGAAGACTTGGACCTGGGCGCTGGGAGCTGGGTGCCGTCCAATCAATTAGTCTCACCCACCACAGCAGCATACCAGTCACCCCCCCTTCCTTCCCCTCCGCACGCTGCGGATGAATTGAGACAGCCTGACGAGAGCAACCCTGCCGCCCGGGTCCATAATCAAGGGCAAGTGTCTGTCGGCTCGCCGAGCGGCAGGCTCGTGTCGCAGATCGCACACCGCCGCAGACCGCCGTGAGGGGAGACGTCAGGCAGCCACAGCGCAGATCGGAGGCTAGCGCGCACGTAGTCACGTGCACAACATGTAAACATGACAAGCCAGGTACTCCATGATGCTTTGCTGCTGAATGGAGATATACAGTATTCTACAAAGGTGTGCGTGTGTGTGTGTGTGTGTAGCTTTGAAGATTTAGGCCATTGTCTTGTAATGGCACTCAAGTGCTCACAGTGTGTAGACGTACACCCTGCATCCGTACACTGACGCGTTTCATGTCACGTGCACTGCGCACACACACACGCACGCACACACACACGTTTTTCCCTTTAGCAGACGTAAGCCATGATGTGTGGCTCATTTGCAGCCTAATCCCAAAGCTAGTCTGATTCACAAAGCTACTTATAGAGGGTCTAATTGTTTGTCAGGATGTCTGACGGGAGGTTTTTAGCCAAGATTTTCCTCGCTCTTTTTCATGTTTCCTGGATCGTTCCTCCATCCCAAAGTTGCCAGAACTGTGTTTAGGCTCTTTCTCACGCATGTATTGGTGGCAGGCCCAGCAGTATGCAAACTGCTGACTTAACATTGGTGTCTGGAGGGATACTGTGGTGGGCGTTACACCTGTGTCAACTTGGCATGCCACTGGGGGAAGTATTCGTGAGTAGTGATGGGGTTCTGTCACAGAAGGCAGCACTAAGACGTGGGTACAGCGAGGACTTTTCATTGGGTCTATATTATGAACCATTTAACTGGCAGAACGGTGTGCACTTTGTTACAGCTTCAGAACGTGCTCACACACTGCAGAGCACCCATCTTCTGTTTACATAGGCTAATGTTAAGTAATTGTGCACATTAGCGCACGCCCACACACGCACACCTACACACATGCGCACATACACCTGTACACACACCTGCACACACACATACACACCTACACACACGCACATACACACATGCACTCTCACACAAAATGTCATCTCACACTCAAGATAATGATACAGATGACTTTGATGGCAGGTGGTGAGAACGCCCGTAGTGTGAATCATTCAAACTACGAATCTATCACTCTCCAACTGACGAGTGGAAACTGCTTTCACAAAGTAATGTTAAATCACCATTTTAACACCTCCAGCCAGTATCCAAGTAACAAGCTGGCTCAACATATAGTGCAGATGAATAAGCGAGTATATAATACTGTTCACAAATGCCAATCTAATGACATGGTGAATATGGTTTGTGACTAGTGCCTTGTCAATGAAGCAGGCAAGCAAGTGTGCGTGTGTGTATGTGCGTGTGTGTGTGTGTGTGTGTGTATGTATGTGTGTGTCATTTTAAATATCTCTGATAGTAAATCCCTACCATCTATACACCGACTTGACCTACTGTAACTATGAAAAGGTTAGGTGAAGTGAACTAATTGGCTGCAATGTGACATGATACCTCAGGCTAAAAGGCATTTAAAATAATATGTGTAATAACTGGATAGATAGCTAAACTATAACACTACTTGTTATACTAAAAACACAAATGAGACAAAGAAATAGCTTATTCCTTAGCCATGCATTAACTGCAACTAAAAGCTCCTTTTGGCCTAACTAAATCAAATACCCCGTTTCAGAACATGGTCAAAATAGGGTTCACGTTGTGGATGAATGATTGCAGTTGTACGGGCATGCTGCGCCCTGTTCAAGCCTAAAGCAAACTATTATTAGTGAATGATATCTGCGTGGGAATTGACGGACACTGTGTTAATATCTGCTGGCACATCAATGTGGTAATAATTAGGTCCCTGAGATTATGTGCGTCCACAATTGCAACGCTCGCTAGGAGATTTTTCTTACCTTGTCTCTCCTTATCTTGAAATATCTTCAGACCAGCAGTTGCCAAATGCAGTCCTCATACAGCAGGCGAGTGGTTTTTCCTCCATGGAACCCTTCGTTTACAAATATAGGTCACAATCGCCAGCTTGTTCATACAGGTGAAACTGAACCAGCGATGAAAGATAGCGGGGAACGGAGAAGACATGAATATACAGGCGTTTCATGTCGCTCTTGTCCCCACCGAAAACACCACCCACGCAGTTTATGAGGGAATCGCGTTTGATATTCCCACTAACACGCTAAACACGCTGTACGGCCGACACGTGTGCGTCTAAATCTGAGTTTCAAAAGGTTTGTTGTGTGTGGATTAGGCTATTATATGCGCATCCAAGCAGTTCCCCCAGCGAAGTAACGCAGCCGTAACGAGGCGATGGAAGATTCAGCAGCAGCAGAAGGTACAGCAGGGAGGCAGTCGCACGTGTCGAAGAACAGCGCCACCCTCTGCCAGACAATATATTTGCTCCGAGAGAGTGAGCCGCTGCGTAAAAAAGTACCAAATAAATTTAAAAAGAAAAGAAAAGAAAAGAAGAAGAAAAATCGCGAGACGTGCACCGCCTGAACTAAATAAATACAAATAAAAAAATGCACCATTCGCACACAACAAGAACATTTGTGTTTGTCTCGATTGATCCACAAATAATTGGTTGGGTGTTCACTCTTCTAACCTCACCTGGAAATTCTGCAGGGGTCATGATCAGGATCTACGACTGTGTGTGTGTGTGTGTGTGTGTGTGTGTGTGTGCATATATAGTAGCCTAGTGGCGATTTCATTGGACTTTTTACTGTAATTATACATATAGCCTACAGTAAATCACTGCTGCTCGAAAAATCTGTCTTACTGTTATAGTCACATACACACCAATGCACAGAGGATAAAGGTTACTTAGGTTACTTAGGTCCTCTAGGACTATAGTATCTAGTTTACCTGTGGCTGTGTTGGACGCCATAACATCTATTACGGTCAGTTTGCAGTCTCCAGGGTTGGGAAGTAACTAATTACATATAATCAGTTACATGCAGGTTTGGGTAGGTTACTTTATAAATGTCATCGGTTCCAGTTACTAGTTACCAGACTATAATTTTAAGCAGTAACATACTTTTTGGATTACCTACATTTAGTAACATAATCTAATTACTTTCCATTACTTTTAGATTATTTCACACATACATAGTTTTTTGAAGGTAAAGGTGCTTTTGTTGTCACATACACACACATGTAGTGAAATTTGTTATTATTTACAATTTACCCATCCCTCAAGGGATCAGTGGGCAGCCGCTGTGCAGCATCCAGGGACCAACTCCAGATATGTGCCAGTGTCTCTGGTCACATGGCACTGACTGGAGAGTGAGCCTGACATGTTTTTGGTTGTGGGGAAAACCTGTATGAAACCCACGCAGACACGGGGAGAACATGCAAACTCCACACAGAAAGGCCAGGATGACCGGGGTTTGAACCTGGGATCTTCCCTTTTAAATTTTAATATAGTCCTAGAAGTAATCATCTAATTTAAAAAAATACCTGTAATCTGATTCCACTATTTTAGCTGGTTAGATGATTACTTTTAGGACTACTTTCAATTTTAAAATGGAAGTTTGCAGAAGAAAAATGCTTACAACAATCCGCTGTTCTTTTTTTTAACCTTTCATTAACATCAATCAATAATTTAAATTAAATCCTACTTAATCTGAAAAAATTTGCGCGCCAACGCAGTAAATTTCTTTGGGATGGCATTTCAAAGAACAATGTTTAGGCGTTAATCGAAATGTAATGGAAAGTTATAATTATATAAAACAAAATTTAGGTAATCCAAAAATTACTTTACTGATTGTAATTGTAGTCTGGTAACTGGTACCTGTAACTGATTACATTTAAAAAGTAACCTACCCAATCCTGGTAGTCCCTTAGTCTACCTACAGTAGCATCCCATTAAAGCCACATTGATCATCTTCACTTGAGGCCCAGGATCCTTTAACACAGCCAGGGCATCGTTAATAATGCTCTATACAGCAGCCATTTGACATTTCCCTTAATTATGCCTGTAATTTATTCATGCACTTGATCCACGGACCTTGTTGTGAAAAGCTTCCTCCAGGAATATTGTATCCTTCCTCTTGAGACCGGTGGATTAACAATCTTAATAGCAACCCCCCCAAAGATATTGCTTCCTTTATTGTGTGTGTGTGTGTGTGTGTGTGTGTGTGTGTGTGTGTGTGTGTGTGTGTGTGTGTGTGTGTGTGTAGGCGTACGTGCGTGTGTTTGTCACTACAGGTATTGTGCCTGATCAGTGTGTGTTAAGATGAGAAAGTCATTAGGTTTTATATGTTGAGCTGAATGTAATTTTTCTTGTATGACTAGCTTGTCTAATTTTTCAGAAACACACAGGAAAGTGCAAATGGTTGCAATATGGTCTTAATCATATTGCAGCGACATGTTTAATTAACCAGGTGATTGCAGAGGTCGGTTTCAAGTCACTTTTCCCCAAGACCAGAGGTGGGAATCATATGTTCTCACATCCGATGGGACTGGAGATGTAAATTATGATGCAGCTCGTTGACAGAAAGCCATCTGATTGTCTCAGAATGTTATTTATGACTAAATCATACAGTATATTTAAAGACAGGAAAATAGTGAATTTTCAATTAAGTATAAAAAACACGCATGTATAACAATTATTTCATTCATCATTTGTATAGAGCAGCTAATAGCTTTAGAATATTTTTGTGCCAGTTATTTCAATATATGTGGGTCAGAGTAGTGGACTGGTCTCGGGGTTTGGCTCTCAGCCAAAAGGTTGTGGGTTCAAACCCCAGTGTTGACCTACCTGTAAGCATCCTTGAGCAAGATGCCTAACCCTCTACCCCCAAACTGCTCCCCGTGGTTGGTCACACCTTGCATGGCAGCAATCACCATGAATGTGTGTGTGATTGGGTAAATGTGAGGCAAAGTACTGTACTGTACTATATTATATCAGACCCTTTAGATATAAAATACTACAAATGTGTCTTTTACACACATCACACATGGAACGTCACTGTACAACACGAAAGACACTGGTGTCATATATTCCCCTAGTGGAAAGTGGCACACATGACAAGACATTTAATTATGCAAGACAAGACACACTATGATTAACCCCCTGCAGCTTCCATAACTATATCACCACTGTTTGTGGTTGCTATGTTTTATTGATGCTGGTGCCTCACAACCATGCAGGTTGTCGTACTTTATTTCTATTATGATGCCCTACTCTCTCTCCCCTCTCTCTCTCTCCCCCTCCCCTCTCTCTCTCCCCTCTCTCTCTCTCTCTCCCTCTCTTCTGAGATGTAGTTCATTAGCCAGGCCACTTTCAACAGCCTATGAAAGACTAATGGGCCGGTACATCTTTTATTGCACACTGCAGCTCCACGGCTGTGGAGGTCCATTACATCTGAGGATCTAGAAGTTACTCTTTCCTTGATAGGACGCCTCTGCTATAGAGGCTAATGAAGAAAGGGATCCAGTTTGAGATAAATCCTCTGGCAGCTCAATAAAATTTCACTTGGCTACAAAAGAGGCTTACTTTGTTGTCAGGTCTGGACTGGGGCCAGTCCAGCAAACTCAAAAGTGGGGTGGGGGCGTACCCAGCTTTCAATCCGTGTGTCTAGAACAATATGCAACTGAAAAAAGACTGTTACTGTAAAAGTGTATGTGACAGAACATGGAGATATTTATGAAAGCCCGTCACAATACAATAGTGTCTTAACACCTTTAGACTGTATCTGCAAATATAGAAATAAATTCAAAATACATTTCTTGCTACAACACTCGGTTGGCGCTCAAATACAAAAACACCTGTCCTTTCGATAGGTATTCCTATCAGAAGCTCTGCCCCACACATTGGAAACACATTGCGAAGGCTAGGATATTTTTATTGTGTGCAGCCTGCATCACTTTGTTTGTGTCCCCGTTTTCAGAGCCAGGGCCGTGTAGAAACACCAGATTATCTTTTCAGCTCGCACACACAGAACGGGAAGATAAACGGACCGTGCGGCGATATTTAATGAATTAAACAAATGGTTTATTATCTTACAATCGCTTACTATACCTTTAATTGTGCATTATTGGGGCCTATAGATTACTATTACAGTAGGTTATTTGCCTACAGTACACATGTACAATATACTGTATATAAACATTTGGTTATAACTTTAGCACATATAAGTCGGTCGGCCATCCTGGCCAACCTTGATGTACTGTTGAGGCGCTGTTAGATTGGTTACATCATAATTTCAGGGTTTCTTTACAGCCTTGGTAAATGGCTCCTCACTGCTAAACCGGTGCAGACTGCATTAGACACACTGTCTGTGTCATTGTGCTCTCACGGTACGAGCGGCAGTGGCATTATACTGCACACTTCCTAGTGCCAATCTGAATAGACGCTCTCGTCACAGCTCATTTGGCAGTTGACAGTATTTAATGGCATGTTCTCAATTCATTTGAGGGAAAAGAGGGCTTATTATGGAATTGTTGGTGGGGAGAGTACTACCTATGTATAACAAAATACACGCTGTGTTTTAAAAGATGCTCTTTTCAATGATGCCACCAGAACCCAGTCACTACAGACAACATCGCTGCAATGATCATTCTCGGATGGGTTTGTAGTGTGGTATTAAAGGATGAGACTGTTGTGAATGACGGGGAGGTCTCCTCCTTCCCACTTACTTAATGTAGCAGATCACCTCTAACAACATGAATTAGTGAAATTAAGCAGAGCTTAAGCCTTCATCGGTCTAGACTAAAATAATGTTGTTGCATCATATGTAGTCACCAACTTTACGTGTAGCTTTCCTGAATGACAATTGAATTTAGTTTCAACAAATACATGTTCTTAAAGTGAAGAGGTGGCACAGCCTAGGTAAGTGCCTATGACAGTATACGTGCATCTGTGTGTGTGTGTGTGTGTGTGGGTGTGTGCATGTGTGCGCGTGCGTGCGTGTGTGTACAGTATACAGTATGTGCATCCAAAATTAATTGTATGGTACTTTCTCTGAACATTTCAACAGAGAGATGTCATGACGACTAAAAGAAATACCAATAATTTGGCTCAGGCACAATATATTTGTACACTACATAATTGTAGTCGCCAGAACATGAGATTTTAAAATACATATGAAATCATATAGGATGCTAGGTCTTGTCTAAGAGGGATTATCAACACAATAGAGAGAGTGACGGCTAGTTCCTTCATATTCACAGACATATTTGGAAGAAGACAAGATCAGGAAAAGAAGATCACAATATGGATTAATTAGGCTTCGGTGGAAGAGCTCAACTTTAGCTGAGCAGCAAACACGTGTCAGAAACAGTTGGTGACCTTTCCTCAACCTTCACAACATGCTCCAGACATCTCAATTACTACTATATATGTAGTATGTACTGTATATAGAGGCTTTAGAACCACTACACTTCTCATAAAATAGGATAAATTGAACAATTGCTTGAACTCAGAATAAAAGAGTGTAAGTCACCAAGCTCAATAAAATGTCAGCGTCAAACCAATTATGAAGCTTCTAAGAGAAGGAGGGGGAACAGGATGTGTAATTGCCCTTAAAGATGATTCTATGGTGTGTGCGTGCGTGTGTGTGTGTGTGTGTGCGTTTTGTTACATTATATTATTAGTGTGTTTCAACACTTATATTCACCCAGACATCCTCAACGATCAGGGTGTGATGCTGTTCCATTTATTTAAGCGCAATAAATATTTAAACAGTAAAAGTGTTGCAGAGGATGATACCAATCAACTCTTAGCTGAATATGCATTACCTATAAATATTTTAGCTCTGATTCTACCAGCATTCTATTGACTCACAGTATACAGTATACAGTTTATACTGTTCCTGGATGTGTCTCTATTTAGTATCCGTGCTCACTTTGACTGCTGATATTTAAAGGTATATATAGTAAGCGATTGTAAGCTAATACGCTATTTGTCAAATTCATTAATATCTCCTCGTGTTCATTTCTCTGTACATGCTGAAACAATCCGGTAGGCTACTTCTATACAGCCCTGCTCTGTAAATATACAGTACTGTACGAACACAAACAAAGTAATGCAGACCGCACACATCAAAAACATCGCCTTTGCAATGCATTTTTTAATGTGTGGTGATCAGTGTTGGGCAAGTTACTCAGGAATAGTAAAATTGTACTATTTACTTATGACTCCTTCAAAAAGTAATACTATTACTTTTCTTATTACTGGATATTAAAAGTAATTAGTTACGTTATTAGTTACATTACTATGTTACTTTCACAATCACTACCCTGTCTCACCCCTTCGGAACAATGACAACCTGTTTAGCCAGCTCATTTGGCTGCGCATGGCAAATTCAAATGTTAACCGAAAGATCGAAACTGGATTTATTTTTATAATTTATCTGATCTTAGCTACATTTCAACCAAATCAAGGTATTGTATTATCTGTTATCTTGCGTGTTGTGCTTGGTTAATAAATACATATAAACAATGTATTTTCAGCCTGCAACACCTGAAAAACCCGTACAGTACACTGCAGTGAATGGCAGATATCTAGTAACTGCCATTCACTGGTGGTGAGTAGCACGCTACATGTCATTGAAAGGAGAGGTGTTTTTGTTTTGATAATGTTCAAATAACAAGCTTTCTCCATAATGACTGACTATACCTTTAAGTCCTACAACATAGTGCGACCTACCAAACATATAAATATGTACATATAATACATAAAAAGCCTGTACGAAGATTATCCATTAAAATAGCAGTCTCCGTGGATTTCGGATAGAACTTTTGGAGCAACTTCAGCAAGCGTGCTAACCTGCCGCTAGGCCCTTTAGCGTTCTTCTTTATATGGTTGCCTCCTTCACTAGAGAATCAGGCAATTGAGGTTTGTGTTTACTTTCATTTTGAAAGCATTAGAGGCTTCCTCTTAAGCTATAAGCATGCAGTTTAATGGAACAATCAACTGAAATGTAACCCGTTGTGAGTTTACTCCCATAGGTTCCTTCTCTCTTGAGAACTCTAAACATTGTGGATGGTCATCCACGTCTTGTCCATGTCTTGCATAGCTAGAGGTTGGCGGAGACATCTCCGCATCTACACATCTCAGAGGGTCAATGAAATGATCCATTCACGGTGATTGTGATTTAGCTATACCGTATGCAGACAAATGCATGGATTTTCAATACTCTCTGCAGTGATAACTATCAGTCCCTCAGTCAATGACACAACCATCCCCTGCATTTTGCATATAAAAGCCCCAAGTTGTCACGTCTTATTGTTTCAGTAGCTAAATATGCTCTGGGTGGAGGAGTTTTAGATATGTATTACCTCAGACATCAAATAGTGCAGTGTTACAAACATACCCAAGAAAACAAAACAACTGAACTTGTCACATCCTGCAGTCCACCCCCACTGCATTACCTTCCTTGTGTTCCTTCCTTGTGTTCCACTCCATCTTTCCCT
>JAODLL010005033.1:0-10781 GCA_026546735.1 Forbesichthys agassizii
CACAAAGCTCCAGACAACACAGCTCTCAGGATCATAGGGACACACAAACCTCTCCACCACGATAAGGTGATGGTTCCTAGAGAGGTAATATAATATAATATAATATAATATAATATAATATAATATGCAAAGAGAGATTTTTCCAAGTGAGATATGAGATATGCTATTTTATTTGCATTTATTGTAAAGTACTTTGAATTACCCAGTGTATGAAAGGTGAAATTGAAATAACATTGCCTGTCTATAGAGATATCAAAATGGACTCTATGCAATGAACAAATATACATTTCAGTACAGTACATAATATGAGCATGACTTTGTATCATACAGTAAATAGTGATGTTGAAGGAGAGAATGGGTTCTTGTTACCAGAAGAGGGCGCAATTTGTTCAGTGACAGTTCAGGTGTAAGTATGTTAACCACAACATGTAAAAACAGTATGCAACTCAAAACAATGGAAGCATCTTAAAAATATTGAGTCAGCATATCTTCTTTCCTCTGTTAAGTGCATATTACTGATTTAAACCCCAAGTGATAAACATTTGTTTTAACCAGTAGTACATTTATAATCTGAAAATAGCTATAAAGAAAATATTGTCAAGGTTGATATAGACATTTGACATGGTTTGGTCTTGAACCTGAGTTAAAAAAGTTTAGCCTGCAAATAAGAATTTTACATATCTTAATTTGACCGTTGTCCAAATTTACCCAAATCTTATCTATTAATATGTGTAATGAGCATATATATTTGTCTGAATAAAGCAACCACCGCATTTACTGAAGTAAGATAAAGATGAATTGAGTCATGTCTGTTCATTAGTTTTTTAAAAGCTAGTGTTATTTTAAGGTTGGCTGTGTGCACATAGGCCTACTTGCCTACGCATTTACTTAATTTAACAAAATGTTCTTATCCATCATCTTCATCCGCTTAGATGGATGAGAACATTCTTATCTAATAGCTTATTTATCTAATATTGCAACATGAAATGTACAGTAAACATCATTTGACACAAATGGCGAGACATGTCAGGCTTTTTTTGTTTTGCTCAGTGTGTCAAATATAATGGAGCTGGTGAGATATAAGGCTATAGCAATTGGTCCTACCTTGAGGAAAAAACATTATATTGTCATCGTATATTATATGTTTAATATAAGCTTTATACTTAATATTAATTTGGCTACTATTACCAGTGTCCTTTTTAGAAAACAATCCATTGTACTGGTTAGGGGATGCTGATGAAGGAATGCATTTTATTATATTATTCCCTTTATAATGTTTTCTTCCTTTAAATTGGTGCACTTTATGTGAAGTTAATTTAAAGTATGTTATGTATGTTACATTTTGTATTTGGCATTTCGGAATATGGCTTTGTCCAGAAAGCCATGCAATCTTGACATTACTCTTACTGTATTTGCTCAGGTATTAAGCAAAGGTTCTTGTGCTGCAATGGTTATTTTGGCTAGGTGAAGCACTGCCTCATTCTTATCTGGTAAATTTGGTCTGTTCTGGCAACTTGTAGTGTATTGTAGATGCTTACTGTAGATAGCCTATTGTATTTATTTCACTGCAGATAATGCCTATTTACATATTTCACTGAGTCTACCTTAGAGACTTAAAGTATTTACTCAGGTGTGATAAAAGAAGTACTCTAATTTGATCATTTTTAATCCTTGAACAAATTCAATCATAGCTCAAGTACTGTATACCACAAAAATAACAAATAACTGACCATTATTTTATAAAAGGCTGATCAACTTTTTCATGGAAGCTCACTGAAGTGTATAGGGCAGACTTTTCTTTTTTTGTTCAGTATGCAACTTTCTTTAGTGCATGGTTGTTAAAATACTATATAGAAAGCAGTGATCATAAATTGCACTATAATTGCATTCAAATCCTAAAATAATGCTGTAACTCTCATGTTGCTGTTATGTTGTAGCACGGGAGGAGGCTACATATATGCCTGTCTTCTTTTTACATCTGTGGTGTCTTACATACAGCAGAAAACTTTATAAAAAAATATATTTAGAAAGCTTAGCTGATATTATAAAGACAACAACTACACATTTACCTTCAAATTGAATATTTTATTAGCACTATGTTAGTACATTGTGTATCCTATTAGAGTAAAATTAAATTTAAAAAAGAATAAACATAGGCCTACATAATAAATTATTACAAAACTGATTTGAACATTGGTAAATTTCCACAACCAGGACAAAATTCATTGTAGCACTGCAGTAACACAGTCCAGCTGATCTGGACTGGTCTTTCGTAATGTAATCCACCACCACGCAGAACCATTAGAAATTCTCATAGTGATGAACGAAGTGTGCCTGGTCTCTCTTATTCATCTGCTGGCATGCCTTCTCCACATTCTTTGTCAATCCAGGAGGCCCACAACTGAAAACACCAATTTTCCCCACCTACAGTAAAGAAAAGTGAAAAATAAATTATTATTATTATTAACTTATTCTAATTATTAAATGATTTGCATATAGCGTACCTATGCTAAGGTTAGCCGCATGAGCATTATATTATGTGACGTAGGTTCACACTGCAGCACAGCATTGGCAGTATTGCGTGAAGGAGTGCGTAATGAAGATGGATGGTGAGGAATGCAGGACTGACCTCTGGGTGAACCTCCTGCAGTGAGCTGAAGAAGGACACAAACGGTGGACGCCCAAAGTGGGTGACGGACCGCAGGCCGGTGAACAAACTGCGGTTCCACACCTTCTGGAAGTGCCGCTCGCACACATACTGCACAGGCAAACCACACGAGACTCACAATAGGGAGGAATATAGCGGTTGCTGTTTGCTATCACATGACATTGCACTGTGTCAAACAGCACTGCGTACGATATTCACCTCCATCTATGTTGGATGACACCGGGGGGTCATGTAAACACGCAGCAAGAGCTTATGCATGTGTGGCTTTAACAATGTCTTAGCTACGCGACTCGCAGTGAATTTCATTTTTTACCAGCATGGTGGTGCGAAGGTCAAACTTCTCCGCCATCTGAGTGATGTAGGTATGGACCGAGACCAGTTCCATAGTGTCCATCTCCTCCACCTCTCTGATGATGTCAGCCACCCACTCAAACTGGCGCTGCGTGCGGGTCACCCAGATGAAGTACACCTTTAAACAAGCAGTAATCGCCCTTGTCAAGAACAATTGACTTCCAATTGGCCCAGGTGACTCAATAAGGTGTAATTATCTTTGAGCCACCTGCCTAACCAAGCACAATACTCACAAATAAATACCTTTTTGCACTGAAGCTTTGACCTGATGGAGGACTTGAACACCAGGTCCTTTAGGATGGAAGCGAAGGGGGTGACGCCAATGCCAGCCCCCACCAGGACAGACACCTCAAAGTCATTCCACTGCTGGTGGCCCTCCCCAAACGGCCCATCCAGGTACAGCTAGCAATGAAATGACAAACATCAGCAATGACATTATATGAGAACAATAGGGACAGGGCGCACGCACACGCACACACACACTGTTTACATCACAATAATGCAATGTAATGCCTTTGGGTGTGTGCCCAGCTCAAGCAGGTTTTCCTCGGTGTAGAGGTCCCTGAGTTTGCTGGTCCAGGGCCCCACAGCACGGATGTGCAGGCTGAGGGTCTCTTCGTGGGGTGCCGAGGTCAGAGTGAAAGGGTGATATTCATCGGTTCCTAGCACTAGACACGCTATACGGACCCACTGGCCCGAGCGATACACAAAGCCTTGAGGTCGCTTGAACTCCAGATGTGTTACACCTGCAGTTAGATAGAAGACATATCTGGCTAAAACCCCAAAATGCATACACTGTGGGTATATTATTATGTGTCATTGAACCACAGATAGGGTTTCTCCTGGTTACTGTAAATAATACAATATCCTGTATATAATGTATAATATAGAGGGATTACATTCTATCAGACACGTGGATCAGGGGTTGGGATTCCCCAGCAGGGTGAAAATGCTTCTGTGGAAATGTGATTGCATTTTATATTCCTGTTCCTGTACTTTAGCCTCGCACTGATGTGTCAGTGTCTTCCTGTAACACTACTGTAAGGAATCAATAAAACGTCTTATCTAATCTCAACATTAGCATATTAAGATAGTTTTACAACTACAAACCACTTCCCAAAAATATGTGAGCTTCTCTGATAAGAACCGCATGCAACCACACAGGACCAGGCCCTTCTGATGTGTGCTCGCCTGGTCATGAGAGGGGGCTAGTCCTCACCTTCTGATGTGTGCTTGCCTGGCCATGAGAGGGGGCTAGTCCTCACCTTCTGATGTGTGCTCGCCTGGCCATGAAAGGGGGCTAGTCCTCACCTTCTGATGTGTGCTCGCCTGGCCATGAGAGGGGGCTAGTCCTCACCTGAGGGCAACAGCTCAGCCCTGATGACGGGGATCTCCACCTTCTTCCGGCTCAAGCTGATCAGCTTGTCCAGCAGGAAGAGCAATGCGGGGGGGATCAGGTAGATGTGAAAGCGCGGCTCTTGGAGGAGGGCAAAGCTGCCGTGTATGACCGTCTGTGAATGGAGCGACGAGACCAGTGTCACACAGATACAGAAGCATTCTGTACTAAACTGCTTTGTAATATGCCTGAGCCACCTGTAGCACTCACAAACGTGTACACCACAAGGTAGAGGTAATGTGTGATCCAGAATCCACGGAAACTGATCCGACGGAAATAGTGGGATGCAAAAACATACATGAAGGAACACGCTAAAAGAAGCAGGATGCCTGTGATTCCTAGAAGGATGACAAAACGGCAACAAGCGTTACACCCTAGCTAGGAACACAATAAAGTCATAACTACGTTGATATGCACCGTAAACAGTTCAAAACTATTGGCTAATTGTCTTTTATTATGGCTGACACACCCGGGACAGTTTCAAAGAACCACCACGTCCACTTGAGAGGAAGTTCTGATCTGAAAATGACGAACATGGCATGAATCAATTGATTGATAATATATCAATATACATAACCTAACAATGCACAATATAATAGACATATAATTACCCGTTGTTAAGTAAAATATTTGGAAACAAACAGGACAGGATATTGAGGTCACTAATGCAAAATATATAGATGTTGACCACATGTCCCAGGCTGTGAATGACTAGAGGAGAACACACAAATGACATGAAAACCGGTTATCACATGCATAGTTTCACATGCACATTTGCTTGCACTGCAGAGTCACGTGCAGTATTTAATGTGGATCTCCCAAACCTGAGAGGAGGATGGCGGTCATGGCCATTATACGATGGAAGTCGATGGCAGCATCAAAAGGAATGTATCGGTTGAGGAAGGTTTCTCGGCACAGTGTAATGAGGTTGCGACACACCGTAAGGAGCATATATGGAAACAAGAAGGAGATCCCAGCTGCTGAGCCACGCGACACGATGATGCCCACCCCCGAAGTCTCTGGAAGCCCTGTAGAGTCGGCCTGAAAACCATAGTCTGAACACAGGCAGTTACTTTACATGCAGTGCTCAGAAACACAATATCCACTTTATTTAACAGATTTTACATGTAACAAAACCCCTAAATCAATTTTTAGTTGAAAATCATGATATTTTGGTCTGAAGATGTATGTATTGGTGATCAATTCAGGTATATTTTGTGACAAAATTGTGCATCAATAATGCAGAAACAAAGGCATAAATCAACTTTACTCACAGTAACATCTTTCAATGGTCACACCCAATGTGATTCCATACACAATAATGATGCAGACTATATGACGACGATAGTTCTCAACAAAGCGCTTTAGATGTTGGATCTTCTGTTGGACTGGGTTCCTTCTATATTGCTCACGCTTGGGATTCACGTAGATCTTAGGAGTTTGTAGACCTGACCTGAGAGACGTAAGTTCAATGAGACATTTAACTATCACTGTGACCGTGTTCATCTTAGCCAGGCCACAGGGAAAGCAAAGCATGAGTTTTCATCTCACTATGACCACTGTAGGTGAAACATTCACAAACGTTCCACATACTGTACTTCTGGTGAACCACAAATTGACATGATCCACTGTACAACCGGAGTAACCTCAATATATAATCATTAGATTCACCTATGAACATAAGGTCGATCCAATAAACATTTTATTAGGTGCATTGAAGTTCTGGTAAATATGAGCACTGTGAGAGCCAATGCTTTGTAAGACTAACATCTCACTAATAGGAATATACAATTATAAACAAACAATATTGCTTAATTGGTAACATGGTGCCTTGGATTGTTTTGGATTATTTTAAAACAAAATACTTTTTCATCTGCCGTCTACGGAGATCATGTCCCTCTGTCTTGCTGGAGCTGGAGCTGTAAACAAAAGATGGAGATTCATGAGAAGGCATGGAGAGTCATACACGTGTTACATTATTTCATATTAATGCCACACACAGTGAGTTGGATAGAGTGCTTTAATCCTTGCTTTTTAATTAGAGTGCTGCTGTCACACCTGCTGGCTGGACAAATGAAGGACACCCTCTGGTCCCGACTAAATCGTTTCTTCCCCTGCTTTTCCATTCCTACCCACATAGATGTGATGTTATGTCCAAGAAGCACATGAAAACACAAGAATTATAAACATAGTACAACAATGTTAAATCTGAACATTTCTCTGGTTACCACCCAAAACCATTTATCCCCTCCTCCAACCTTTAACATTGAGCTGGGCAAACTGCAGCTCTTTTTCGTGGTCCCGTAGCAGGAAATGGAAGTCCTCCCAAGTCATTTTGTCCTTGTCGTTGAAGCCTGCAGACTGCAACATGGCCTGGATCCCGTCCTCAGCCTGGCTCTTAGACAGAGCACCGTTGGAGATTTCAATAAAGGCCCTGTACAGAGAAGGATGCAATAGACATCAGTCCAGAAGACAACCTAAGGCTCCATGCATTGATGTGCAAGCAACAACATAGCAAACCTGAGCATCCTAGAAAAGTCTTCTTTTGATAAGAAACCATTTTCACCGACGTCATGCATGGAGAACATGAGTTTGGATTTTTCCTCTGGGGAACCTTATCAGATTATTAATAGCAAGATGAGCAAATAAAACAATCAGGGTAGGTACTTGTTTTTTCTATTATATATAAAGGGAATACTTTCACATTACACTTCAGTTAATAGATTTACCCTTCATGAAGATGACCATTACATCCAGAAATTCTCTGAAGGAGAGATAGCCATTCCCATCTTTATCAGCTAATGTAAACATGGAATCCACAAACAGGGAGTCAGGTTTAAGGCCCAAAGCATTGGCAAACTCTGTTGCTGTCAGTTCACACTGAAGCACCTCTTTGGTTTTCTTGCACGATACCCCACTAATGTCGCCGGCGTCACACTTTTCTATCTCCAGCACCTGTAAACCAGGAAGACTATGAGGCATAGCGTCATTAAATGCCACCATATAGCTCCATTAGCAATGCCACCAACGTCAGTTGAGGTTATGTCCAACACCAATGAGGTCAACGACATGACCGCCAATCAATACTTGTGGCTTGAGGTTACGCCTAATTTGACCGCAGTCAAGTGTTGACGAAATTATGTGACCAAAGCAAAGCTCCTGCCACCATTGCAACAACAGAATAAAGCGTGAGGTAAGCTAACCTGATAAGACCATACCGATTTTGCAAGCTATTTTGCAAGAGACTTATCAATGTGAAGCAAATCTAAGTGGTGGAGCTTGCAAAATCAGGATGGTTTCACCGGGCTAGAGGCTAAGGGCAACAAAAAGGACACACAGCACCTTAGAGAACGCATGTCTGATGAACGTCTCTACAATCTGAGCTCTTTGCTCTCTGGTCAAAGCTTCCTTCAGCAGTTCCTTCTCCCTCATTTCCTTCACCCTGATATCCTGCCCTATGTTTGTGGCCTCGGACCAAATCTGCTGAACAAACTCAGCGCGCTTGTTCTCATCTTCAAAGAACAATACCTGTGGGACACATGCAAGCAGACATCAGCAAAGAGTAACAAACGTGCAGATATCATTTCAGAAAAAACGACTGCAGGCTGGAAAGAGCAGATTTATGAGTGATGCCAAAAAGTCTTATACACGTAGTTTGTCATGGAATTGAAACCCCAACTGTACATAGTTAGTTGGTTATATGGTATTAGAGGACAGGTGAGAGCTGTCCTAATGTTGTGTTTCAGTGTGATTAGATGGTGAAATGAGCTACCCACGCATGCATCCCTTCTGCCCTTAATCATTTTCAACACACGTCCTATTTCAGCTCCAGACACTCACAAGGTCGTATTCCTTTGGTACTTTGAGCAGCAGTGTTTTATGGTGACTATCACTGGAGAGGAAGAGGTCTACTGTAGCCTGGGTGCCCAGATTGAGGACACGGAGTCCATTTCCGCCTCTGTCAAATATCTGCAGTCTCCTCTCCTCGTCGACCTCTATGCTGACGGGATGCATAGGCTTCTTATGCCCTTGCCATTCATAGGCTGTTTGTCAAAAAACGACGTGGTTAGGGGGATATGGAAAAGTACAGTATATCACAGGTGTTAAATAAAGGCACTTCATATTAAATAGAAGACAGTAGAGGCACACCATCAATGCCATACCCATGATTCCTGCTGTGGCCTTCTCTGTTCTGTCGACAGCTTTGCCTCTTTTTAAAAACCTTTTGAATTTGGACTTGCGGAAATACGCCACCACACAAGCCACTAGGAAGCTCACTGTGAGAGCAAAGTGACAAAACGTCATTTGCAAAACATTGCCGTTGCAAATTGCAGGTAATATAAGATGTATGTGGAATTGTTTGCATTTATTAGGAGATGAGTACAGACCCACAGGGAAGAGGAACAGGACAACGATAACTAAGCCAAAACCCACTTTGCTCCCGTCAAAGTAGCTGAGTGTAGAAACATTTGTGCAGGGATGGAGAACTGATGCGTTCAGCTGTGCAGGCTGAGGACACGGGTCACCTTAGATTCACAACACGATATATTAATACTGTATATGCCTGACTTGATACACGGCTGTGTTGAGAACACACCTTCAGGCTGATACACGAAACAAAAACAAAGTAAGAAACATGAATGCTTACCGTCCCTCCAGAAGAAGGCGTGCTTTTGCACATGGCTGGCCTTTGCAGTGGTGACTGAGATAAGGACATCGTGAAAGGTCATATTGCGGATTGCCTGGATCTCCCTTTCTGTGAACAAACTGGAAATACCCTGAAGTGAGTAAGCATAAAGCTGAACTGTGAATACAGCATTGGCAGATGATGTCACCTCAAATAATTCATACAGCCTAGTTAAGTATTTATTGATATGTTATTCAAGCATTTATCATGTGACCTGATTGTATGATTTGTCCTTAAGTTACATTAATATAAGAAAATATTACCCATTCTGTTTGTTCTCAAACCAGAAACGGTCTCCATTTCTGATGCGCTCAAACTGGTCCAAGATAATAGCGGAGAAAACTGGTCCTGGTCCATCTAAAGCCTCAAGCAGTCCTCCAGGGAAAAGCTCCAGCTTTGAGATGTCGCCGTTATACAGCTGCACAACATCTTGAAGCAACTGGAGTTTGAGTACACAGAGCACACCTCCATTAACATACTGCCTTAAATGTATCTCAAGGGATCCGATTTGCTTAACAAAAGTGTAAGGGATCATCACTTGTGGAGCCTGTACTGTATGCATGCTTCACCTGTGGGTCTGTGCTGTTGAGCTTTGGATTAATCTCTTCAAATGACCTTAGAGGAGGCAGATCCAGAGCCTTTCTGACGTCTGCATAGCCGGGGAGGCCAAAATCCCTCCCTCTCTGGACGGTCAAAGCCACAAGATCTGACCGGGAGAATCTGAGTGAACCATACATGTAATCTGGTAGAGAGAACATCACACCACCACTGAAAGTTATGTATACGCTGTGACAGGTATGGAGTAACACTGGGCTATGCAGGCCAAATGTATAAAAATATAACTACAAGACCTCTTAGATCTTCCACAACAATATTGTCTTCTTTCTCTGCAATCTGGGAGGCCATGCCCATGATTAGGTCATCTACATCCTGGCCTGTCTTCACATTAAGACTCTAAGGCAGTAGAATTATGGACAGTTGAGAGCCGATGCCAAGGATTGATGTTGCTATGGTTATATATCCATATAGACATAGATGTATGATTTGTCCTGTTAAAATCTGGAGCAGTTGTTCAGTTCAGTTCAGTTAAAGTTGTATTGTCATATGTATTCAAATACAATTAAATGCTCTGGCTGTCTCATTACCTATACTGTATTGGCTTTATACAGTACAGTACATCAATATAAAAACAGTGTTCACAATGTTAACATTAAACAACAAAAACTGCTGCAAAACATGGTTAATGTTCCCTAAACAGCATTAAATATAAACAAGCCACCTTTCCATTGATGCCCAATGTCTGCATTGTGTTATTTGCATTACAAATGCACCAGTGTGTATGTAATACAGCTTACCTCACGCTTCCAAAAGCTGTTACAAAGACGCAGTGCAGGCGATGAACTCCCATCTGTGTTGACAATACTCCGAAAGTGGCAGGTTCTGTCTCTGTAGTCAATAACATGCATTCATGTAGGCCTACTTAAATCCTTCCTTGTGGCCAACATTTAGCTTACTTTAGATTGTGTAAAGTTTGCAATAGGAAGACCCACGTGCATAAACAATACCTCATATAAACACCAGGTGGGACCATAGTGATACCAAAACGTATGGCAGCCACCTGAAATTCAGGTGAAATCCCTGGATCGACAAACTTCTGATAACCTGGAGATGTACAAAAT
>JAODLL010005034.1:0-10780 GCA_026546735.1 Forbesichthys agassizii
TTGGAGGAGGGGGTTATAAACCATGCAAAAGGGTTTCTTTTAATTTGTGTATTTCTGCTAATACAATTTAGGCTACTATTTACATTGCAATGTTTGCTTGCGAGGCAGCATACTGCGATGTGTTTGCAGTATCCAAACTCATTATTTAACATGGTGGAGGACGATGATCCTTTCCGTGTAGTAGGCCTATTGTGTGCAATAGTTAACACCATCGCCACCGCTCAGAGATAACACGTCGACCAACAATGGCCATGAGTGAGCCTGATTACGCTATCGAGGGCGAGTCACACTGAATGTCTATCTAGAACAGGGGTGGGCAATTATTTTTACTTGGGGGCCACATTGAAAATGTCAGAGAACTTCGCGGGCCACGTAACTTTGTTAACAAACATGCTACATTTTTTAAAAATACAACACAAACAAGCTATCTTTGTTAACTTGCATATATAGGCTATTCCCATGCAACACAATTTTCATAATAAAACGTAACAGTTCACGTTAATTATGTTTTTTTTTTACGCATCAGTAAATAAAGTAACGTTTTGCAGAGCTTGTGGAGTAATTTTATGTTGTATAATTTTTTTTAAATGTTTGAGACATTCTACCGGGCAGCCCGTAGAATGTCTCAAAGGGCCGCATCTGGCCCTCGGGCCTGACTTTGTCCAGGCCTGATCTAGAGTGACCTCAAAGTCGCATCAATTCCGATTTGACTTTCGTATTTAAAATAATCAGATATGTATCCGATTT
The DNA here is from genome assembly GCA_026546735.1 of Forbesichthys agassizii. Classification (NCBI taxonomy): domain Eukaryota; kingdom Metazoa; phylum Chordata; class Actinopteri; order Percopsiformes; family Amblyopsidae; genus Forbesichthys; species Forbesichthys agassizii. Next base: position 748 of record JAODLL010005034.1, read on the forward strand.
AGTACCACATATGAAAGTGGCCCAGATCTGATAAAATATTAGATTCCATTTGATTTGGGTCAGATTGGTGTGCAGTGTGAACATAGCCTTAGTCTTCACATTTACGTTATTAGAACTATACATTCATCTGTAGACTACTGTAATTTGTCATGTTGCAGGAGTGCTGTCAATGAACTACTGGGAAAATGTCCTTAGCCTTGACCTGTCAATGCTGAACCTATCTGTCTTGATCTTAACCATTTGCATCAAAAGCTCCCGGTGCCTCAACCGGAGTAGTGCCAGTCTCTCGACTTGGCGTACAAATCATGGAATTTTATATGACAATAACATGCAGATTTTTGAATTCATGTTGTACGCATTCCCCTTCTTTTAACAAATAGAGATGTTATCTTTGAATGATGAGATGTGCGCTATTAATAAAATAACCACTATATTATTTAATTATCATGTTTATAATTAAACAGTAGCATGTCTAGAATAGAAAGTAATGTTTATTTAAATTACAGTTTCATTGGAAAGAGGTGGATTCGTAATGTTAAGTAGGGGTCCAGTAATGGTGGTAGCTCTATGTTTTCCAGTGTACAGGCATGTCTATCTCATCTACTCTGATGCTCTGCGTTGCCAGATGATGCTGAGATGATGCTACCTTACTCCCTTCTTCGCTTGTACATTTGAAAGATCCCATAAGTTCGTTGGCTATAGAAAAGAGCTATCGAGAGCAGTTTCTCAGTCATTTCAGAGTCAGTCAAGAAATACATTATTATTATGCCTTCTTTAAATTAGTTCAAATAAATAATCACTTAAGTAGCATTAGAAAGAGAAGTCATTGCAAAGCCACCGTTGAATGCGCAACATGCTGACAATTCACTTAAAAGGACAATATAAGATTATTTTACGTCTATTAGATTAACATCAGTTTTGTTTTGTTTTGGTTTTAAACAAGAAGACTCAAGAAACCCCTCCATCACCCAAAATACAAGAACACAACCAACCCCTCCCTCACCTGAGAACACAAGAAGAACACAACCAACCCCTCCCTCACCTGAGAACACAAAAAGAACACAACCAACCCCTCCCTCACCTGACATCTCAGTGAGTGTCTGTGGTGACCCAGAACATACCCTAGCTCTCTTTTAGATACACCCAACCCCACCTGCACACCTGTTTGACTGCTTTACAAAGCAAGTCAGCTTGCAGTAGCCAACCCGGGTGACTTTTGTGATTTTGTGATTTGGCTCTATACACAGGGCGATATGACGGCTTGTCCCTTTAATAACCAGGCTTCACACAAGCCTGTCTTAAAGATGCTATTACTTTGTAGATACTCAGATGAACAGATGAACTCTGATGTAAATGAAGGTGTATGGTTGGAATCATGGCCTAACAGGTCAGGCCAAATTGTGAGACTATGTTTGAACCAGGAGGAGGCGCTGTGTCCCGCTAAAGCAGGAGTCGACCGAACCAAACAAATTCCACACACTAGGCAAATCCCCCAGGGTCCTTTATCTTTAGGGAGGGGTGGGGGGTATTTGCTTTCCCAGGGGCCCTGTAGTGGCCTAATCCATCCATGCACAAACCAAACTGTTTATGTGTGTATAATTTAAAGTGGCTATATATGACAAGACCTCTGAGTCTTGTTCGCAAGTGAGGGGACTATAGAGCGAGAGATTGGCCGGACCATCGGAGCAACAGGAGCGGTACTACAATACCTCTACTGCACCATTGTGATGAAAAAAGAGCTGGACCGGAAGGCAAAGCTCTTGATCTACCTAGAAACTTTTGTTCCTACCCTCACCTATGGTCATGAAGGGTCATGACTAGGGTGACCAGATTTCCCGCTTTGTGCGGGACAGTCCAGCATTTTAATCCCCCACGTCTCTTTTAGAGATATGGTGAGAAGCTCTGCTATTCGTGATGAACTCTGATGATATCTTATATAACCATAGCATTTAAATATATACATTGAATAAAGCTAAAACATGTTAACAGTGTGATGTCTAAAACCCCAACAAGCCATACCTGCCTGTAAACATCTTAGAGCAAAATGCCTAATCTTGCTCCTGAATTGTAATTGTACCCACTGTAAGTCTATTTGGATGAAAGCTATTGTAAATTACCTCATTGTAATTGGTTCCCTAAGGTTAAACATGCTTCAGTGGACACTTTATTGGATTATTATTGTGTCAAAGAACATACCAAGATTGTGTGTGTGTATGTGTGTGCGTGTGCATGTGCATGTGTGTGTGTGTGTGTGTGTGTGTGTGCGTGTGTGTGTGTGTACAACCCCCACCCAGATTGATGGAGTTCACTACTCCAAACAATCCATTTCCCGCCTGGCAACAAGCACCATAATCTGCTCGTTTCTCTTCTTAACCAGAATGCCAATATAGTATCGACCAGCCGTCATTTCTCAGGAACTGAGACACTAAGGAATCATTATCAACCCATCTCTCTAAAGAGTCACACGCAACGGAGATGTCCTCATCATAATGCACGTTATACGTCTGGGTAGATTCAAAACATTTTACTTTTCACGTTAATGTTATAAATAGAATATTAAAATTCTAAATCAAAATGACGTGTTCATTTGACATTGACATTTGTCAATTTGAACAATTACTTATTTGCTTACATTTGCTTAAGGATAATGAAAATGTCTTATTGTGTACAGTATGTTTTATAAATGTTATTATTTCATTAGAAATTATGTGTCTTAAATAATTTAGACAGGTGAAATACTTAATCCATCCACCCATCCATCTTCATCCGCTTATCGAGAGTCGGGTCGCGGGGGCAGCAGCTCCAGAAAGGGACCCCAAACTTACCTTTCCTGAGCCACATTAGCAAGCTCTGACTGGGGGATCCCGAGGCGTTCCCAGGCCAGTGTGGAGATATAATCTCTCAACCTAGTCCTGGGTCTTCCCTGAGGCCTCCTCCCAGCTGGACGTGCCTGTAACACCTCCCAAGGGAGGCGCACAGGGGGCATTCTTACCAGATGCCCGTGCCACATCAACTGGCTCCTTTCGACGCTAAAGGAGTAGCGGCTCTACTCCGAGTTCCTCACAGAGAGCTGAGCTAATCACCCTATCTCTACCACTTGTACCTGTGATCTCATTCTTTCGGTCATAACCCACCCTTCATGACCATAGGTGAGGGTAGGAACAAAAGTTTCTAGGTAGATCAAGAGCTTTGCCTTCTGACCCAGCTCTCTTTTCGTCACAATGGTGCAGTAGAGGTATTGTAGTACTGTTCTTGTTGCTCCGATGCGCCGACCAATCTCTCGCTCTATAGTCCCCTCACTTGTGAACAAGACTCAGAGGTCTTGTCATATATATCCACTTTAAATTATACACACATAAACAGTTTGGTTTGTGAGAGCTCTCTTTTCGTCACCACGGTGCATTGTATGTATTTCTCATATCAAATGTTTATTACTATAGTATATAGAGAATGTCAACCACCTGCCTGTTTCATTTTATTTTATATATCTTTTAAATTTTGTATATATTTCTTAGATCAAATGCTCATTACGATAGATTGTATAATTCAGCCAACAGTTTTATATCCTTGTATTTGCTATGTACGATGTCCTTGAGTGTTTAGAAAGGTGTCCCAAATAAAATGTATTATTACTTATTTTTATTATTCCCTACCTGGAGTAGGTACTCCATCAGTTTCCAGCTGTGAACAATGGCCTCAAATTTATCAGTGCTAATCCTCATCCCAGCCGTTTCAAACTCGGCTGCGAACCGATCCGGTGAGTGTTGGAGGTCACGGACCGATGATGCCATCAGGACCACAACCTCAATTTATTGTAAAGTGGTGAATTTTAAATTAATCTGGTAATCCTCTCCTTATGATCTACCATGCTGAGTGGCAGGGATACCATAAAAGTACCTGGTGTCCACTAAAAGAGGTCCGGAAGGAAACAGGAGTCTTTTATACTGTTCCAGGTGTGAGCGGAATAGCCCTTCATTTGGAATTCTGCAGGGGGTTCCTAAATTGCTTATACTTTTGAATGCATGTTAGTATATATAATTATCTATGTTAATGTTTACATTGATATGGCTCTTGTAATATTGGTTTCCTATATATGTGTTAGATAAGATAGATTTTATTGTTTGTTGTTTTGTATTTATGAATGAACTCCCCTAGGGAGAATAAGTGGTATATTCACCACATGTATGGGGTGAGTGGGCCTTCAGATGCGGAGAAGTATAGAGTGAGGTTCCTTTGTGTTTGACCTCAGTTAGACTGTTAAATTGAGGCAGAAAGGAAGTTTTCTTTTAACCTCAGTTGTATTTTTATTTAGATTACCTTGGTTGAGTTTTCCCTGTAATCGTTTGTTATTTTTGTTAATTTAGTTATTTTTGGGCAATAAACCCTTAACCCCTTAATCTCTCACTTCATGTCTCTTGTGCCTGCTTGGTCATCCCTAACAAACTAAAAAAAGTAAGACAGGAGTTTAGTTATGACAACAGCAAAGCTTGAAACCGCAAATTTCATGTTAAGAGCCCAAGAAACAAACCACTACTAATTACCTGGGCTTATATTGACATCTTATTCTTTTTATATTATATTAAAATAATATTTATTATAGTTCTTGATTATTATGATAAGATTATTTTTAGTGTTTAATTTTCCACGTTATTATTGTTTCTGATGTTAGCCCATGAATAGGCCTACTCATATTTGAATTATTGTTATGGTTGATATAACCTAGATAATACGTTTATAATTTCATTTAATCACAACTGCCCTATTGATTTCAGGCATAACATGACAAAGATTGTGTGTTTCCCGCTGTAAAAGTCACACCGAACACATCTGGAAACATTGTAGTTCGAACTACAGAGCAATTACAGGGGACCAGCGCAACATTATTAAGCGCCAAACCGACATACAGCCAGCCGGCTGTTCAGGTTGCCCGGTGCAACTTCGGGGCTCCAGTGCTCTATTACCGAACTCCAATCCTCCAACAAAAAAAAAAAAAACATCTGGCGCGGTGAGATATATATGATGTAAAATTTGTCATAGCAGCTTCATCTTAGAAAAAGGAAAAAAAATGCTTCAATAATAATCAAAGTCGGATGGTTGCTTCTAGTTAGTTATTATATAGCTATATGGGCTTCACATTAACAGCAGAAGTCTGATAGAAAAATGGAAGCTAGAGACTAAAAATATAATACATTTCTCCTAAGGCAATTTATCATATATTATATTAATCATAACTACATGCAACATGATTTTACAAAACATTAAACATGTGTTACCTAGTTATAACTTATTATGCCAATTTAACTTTTTATTTAAATATATTAGCCAATACTATTATTCATACATATTCTGGAGCTTTTCACAATTCATTATTATTCAGAACTGATTCAGATGTTTTTCCACGCAGTGCACCAAGAAAACCATAAACTAGAACAGCTAAACTAGAACATTAGTTAGGATCCATGCACTGTATACAACAAATTGTGTGCATTTATATAAAATGTCTAGTTTCTTTCACCTTCATTTTAGCAGGTACGCTAATTGAGTTATTATAAACACAGGTAACATAGGCACAGTGATGTGCCTGGGTCCACAGCCTTACTGAAACATTATTTAGCCTCTCGCCTGTGGTCTGTAAGATGAATGGAGGTCTTCCTGCTCCATGTTGTTGGTGTGCAGAGTAGAGAAAAGGCAGCCACAGTCATATTTAACAGCCGTGAGACCACTGTGGTCCCTGAACACATTAGAGCAGGCAATAATGGCAGATCGTCTCTGGAACATTCCAAGAACATTTGAATTGTTTCATACATCTGGGGCCCCGCTGACCCCACCCCCACCCTACCAATAGAGCCCTACACCTCTACACCTCTCTCTCTCTCTCTCTCTCTCTCTCTCTCTCTCTCTCATGGTTGTTCTGACCAGCTCCTGGGAACGTACCTGGCTCTGATACTGGGCCTACTTTGTTTGCAGCCCTTGTCTTTTGACAGTTAAAGTGACAAATGGCCATTATTAGGAAAAGAAGGTTACTTTTAAACATGGTTCCAGGCATTGAGAAGCAACGTCAGCCACTATATCATTGTCAGGGAAACTAATGATAAGATATCATAGGACACAGGACAGCAAGACAAGATGGAGTGGTCTCACGCTACGCCTTCATCAGCCGCTGTCTGTTTGCGTTCAGCATTCATCTTGATTCTGCATGGACTTGCACTTATTTTACTTTACACTGGAAAATACATCAACAGGCCGACTGTGTGAATGGCACTCTGTAAATGTATACACGAGAGACCTCCCACTGCAAATTTCATCCATTTTGATGTGAAAAATTTGTGTCATTTTTGCAGAACTTTGTTTACATTTTTACAAACTCTTCTTGTAAGTGAGCGAGGCGAGCTGTGACTGTTTGCGTGTAGTAACAGACTGACAGATGCCACCATAGATCAACAGCTCATATTTCTCACATTTAAAGAGAAGATTTTAAGTGTTATGGTAAACCTTAAACATTTTGGTGGAAGCAGCTAACCTGACATGCCAGATTAATTCTTAGTCACAAGTCCATCTGGGAAGCCATACATTAAAACTGTTTTTAACTGGCAGGTACTTTCCAAAAATTATTTGCAGTTGATTGGATGAACCATCTGGTCATTTTTGCTGTTGGCAAACCTAAACCACTCCCATATAGCTATAAATAACACGCTGATTGGTAAGTTCAGTTCAGACACATTGAAAATGACTCCTAGGCCACTGTGGGACTCTGCGTACAGGTATGTGACTGGTCTTGCTCTATATAGCATTGATTTACTGACACTGAAATCCATAACCCAGTATTAGTGTATTACCCATGGACACAGGGCCTTAATAATGCGGGACAACTTTTAATCCATTGCTATGTGAGCTTCAGATGTAGTTTGTCTAGTCTTCCTTCTGTCTGTCATAGAATAAACAACAAAATGGTTTCCTTTGATTTAATTTAAAGAGTTTCACTAAGCCTTGAAAACACCAATACAGACACAGTATATTCTATTGCGATGTAACCCAGACATTCTTAATTCAAAATGTTTGATAGCAGAAAGACACATGTTTGAAAAGGATTTTTGATTTTAATTACTTGATGAAAGAATGTGCATTCATTGGACAGAGCTGGGTAGCTCTTAAACCAGTTAATATTAAAACAATATACTGACCAAATATCAGTACACAAACTTAATCTTTTCATAATTGAATTTATATTTATTAGGCGGCTTCTATTTGTTTATTACTGCCACAGGAAATGATATCAGAGGTGCAGTGCTAAGGGGGGGTGCAGTGCTAAGGGGATCTGTCCCCTTACAGACATGGTTAGAGTCCTTTATGCCTTTGATGGCATTAATGCTTCCTGTGTGGTCGCAATAATTGCTGGCCTTATACATGAATGAATGTATGAATGAAGTCCCAGTGCACACGGCACTGCAGTCTCCTTATTTGATCATGCTAACCACAGTGTATGACGCTTTCAGCCAGCTCTGGCCTAAGTGATGTTGGCACTTCAAAGGCTACACACACACACATACTGTACATACACACACAAACATACCATAGTGTTAGTTAGTTAGTTGTCCTATGCACTGCATAGCTATAATGAAGAAGATACTGTATGTATTCTGCCTGCATGCAAATGTATGCAGGAGATTCAGGAAGATGTCAATCAGAGTAACTAAATACAACTGATGGGTTTACCGGAGTTCTAAAGGGGCTCTACAATAATTACAATAATTCACCCAAATCCAGTGATCCTTTTTTTTAGATAATACAATTACATGTGTTTTTATTTATTTCATTTCACTATACTCGTACAGTAATAGTTTGGACAAATGTTATGCTGAGCATGGAAAACATTTCTTTTATTTACAGCAGTATACCTGGAAAAGGAACTGAAGACTTGGTTAGCTCACTTTATACACTGAATGTATTGCACATTGTATTTCCTGTTGTTGGGTGCATGAGAACAATAACATATTACAAAAAAACCTCAGATGAAATGTCTACCAACTTCACAGACCTTAGTTTTAAATCACTCCATATAGAACATTTCCCAATAGCAGTCAATTACCTCAAATGACTCTGAGACTATATGGTTGCTCTGAACCCACAGCCACACTATATGAGTTATAGACAAACCTTTCTTCATATATTACTTTTATCTGAAGGTTTTGCCCATAGTCACTAAATAGGTGTGTGTGTGTGTGTGCGTGCGTGTGTGTGTGTGCGTGTGCGTGTGTACAACCCCCACCCAGATTGTGTGTGCATCATTTGAACTAGAAGCTTCATAATAACATCAATTCCTGTGAAATTGTCTAGAACTCAACATATATAAAAAATAAAAAGACAGGACATTCGCTAGTCACACACACAGCATCTATAGATACATAAATTCCTGTCAGGACGAGGGCAACACAAGTCCCGTATCATCAGCAAACCTCCTTCCATATTTTTCTTTCTCCATTTGTCCCACCATTTTCCAGACCTCTGTGACATTACGGGGGAACAGATTGGCACAGTGAATTAAACCCACAGATAACCTGGAGGAAATCCCCGCTGACTGGAGCTACAGAGAGTCTGACAAGAAAGTGGAATAACAGGTTTGCTAAAGGTCAAGATTTGCTGTGTCGAGGCCCAGCTCAAACATAAATGCTCGGTAAGACCGCTTGCAGTGATTGCTTTACTCTCCAGACACTGTCAATTTTTGGCCGAGGAGAAGGGGAAGGGACTGGCATTAAGCTGGTGCTGTGTCAAGGACCCTTGTAGCATGCTGTCTTCCTTCACAGACAGTTCCTAAAGCCCAGGTCTATTATCAGCAGAGCTCAGAGGACGGGTGCTGGCAGCTTAGAGCGGCGGTGGAGAATAATAGCACATTCAATTCTTAATGTTTCTGATACATAAGGTGCAGCTTTTAGAATTCTCCAGTGTTCTGTACACCCTTTTGTTTTAGTCCTGATCTCATCTGAACACACCTCCCCCTCCCCGGTCCCTGGGCAGAACATTACCAGCCCCCAAAAGCGACAATAATCACCAGCCGCATGTTGTACCGCGCGAGGGTATAGAGAAGCTAGGAGCACAGGATCTCATTAGAGAGAATAAGCATGTTGTATTTTTGCCTCTGTTCTGCTGTAATAATGACAGAACATTGTTGGCAGGACAAAATTAATGGTCTTTACATTATATAGTCATTTTGTGTTTTACTAGTCTTAGACACATTACAAAACAGCCATGGTGTAATGTAACCGATCCAACTATATATGTATCATCCTATAGCCACGGTCTAGTGTCCCATAGGCAAAGCAATGCATTAAGACTACTGGAACTGTAGAGATGTCTATCATGTTTTCATTGTACTGCACCTCAGAAAACAAAATCATTTCTGAACAGGCATCTTTGTTCAACCTCACTCTGTAAAATGGTAGGGATTCCAGGCTGCAAAGAAACATTTTGCTGTCTGTGTTGCTCTGATGCCATTCCGTGCCTTTTGCACGGTAAACATCATCTATCACTGGAAACATGATGAACCTACTCCTCCTCTCTGGAAGGGAGGAGAGGCTAATTCAGTTTCCATGTGTTAATTAGTTGTGTGAAATGACTAATGACTCTCAATCACTATACAAACACACTTTCTAGGGGTCATGGAACTCCTTGTTTCTGAAAGAGATTACTTTTACTGATTTTAGGGCTGCTTGATTATGGAAAAAATAATGATCATGATTATTTTGGTCAATATTGAAATCACAATTATTTAACACAATTATATTTAATTTAGTGCATCTGAAAATACAGTGAAACAAATGAACAAATGAATATGAAAACACCGTCAACTGGGAAATAGCCAACCTGTTATTAACGACTGCCCCCGCACGCGGGGGCGCACCCCCCACTACCCTATTCGAAAGAAATTTTTTTAAATATATAAATGTCCAACAGTATTATTCTACACGTCTGGATAGCCAAGCCTCTCGCCTAGCAATGTAATCTAACAACCATTGCCCAAATGTAAGCATTTTTCAAA
>JAODLL010005035.1:0-10778 GCA_026546735.1 Forbesichthys agassizii
CCTCACTCGCGAACAAGACCCCGAGGTACTTAAACTCCTTCACTTGGGGTAAGGACTCATTCCCCACCTGGAGTAGGAGTAGGCATAACACCTGTTCAGTATGAATGTATCTTCAACACAGGCACATGAGACAGATTGGAATGGGTAATACCGTAAAGGAATCCCTTTACTGATGTTCTTTCGTGTTACTGTATCCCTCCTGTACACCGAGGAGAGGAATCCTATTGTGATTTTTGTTTCAGTAGTCTGTAGCCTAGCAGCCTTACCATTACAAATAGATAATCTGACACTTTCACCCTTATAACAACGTAAAGTTAATACAATTAGGACAGCAATTGTAAGATAATACACAGAAATTCAGCAAAAACCTCCTCACAATCTGCTTCATGTCCGGTGTGAATGCTGAAAAAACATGATCCCGTGTTTCTACACGGCCCAGGTTCTGTAGCTAACCTGACATGCCAGAGGAGTTGTTGTCACACGTCCATCTGGGGAGTCTACATTGAAACTGTTTGTGAATGGCTGTACTTTCAAAAAAATACTTGGCAGTTGATTGGATGAAACATCTGGCCGTTTTCGCTGTTGGCACATCTAAACCACACCCATATAGCTATAAACACGACGCTGATTGGATAACCAGGCCCGTATAGCAATAAACACGACGCTGATTGGATAACCAGGCCCGTATAGCAATAAACACGACGCTGATTTGATAACCAGGCCCGTATAGCAATAAACACGACGCTGATTTGATAACCAGGCCCGTATAGCAATAAACACGATGCTGATGTGAAAGTTCAGATGCTACTCGGACACATTCAAAATGATTCTGAGGCTTTCCAGACTGATTCTCATGGCGAAATTAATCTGAAACTGGGGCAGACCGCACAACAATACTGTCCCAGTCTTGGCAATGCCTGTCCAATGTGTGGGACAGAGCTCCTGAAGAAGCATCTTATGGCATTGAAGGGAGAAGTGTTTTTGTTTGGCTAATCGCTGAATACATCTTCAAGTATTAAGCAGTTAGGCATCTGGGACTGGGACTTAAACCCACAACCTTCTGTATGGGAGACCACTAGACTATCCTGCCCCCAGCCAGTGCATAGAACTCTATGTGAACACGAATGTCTCACGGAGAGCTGCTGTCAGACATGTTGTAAGGCTGCGTAAGGCTGCTTAAGGTATGCTTTCTATCAGGTCTTTCCATAGCTGTGTCCACGCCGGAGACAGGAAGTTGTAAAATACTGTATGGAACAAAACAACCTGCATCCATCCATCCATCCATCCATCCTCTCCCGCTTATCCGGAGTCGGGTCGCGGGAGCAGCAGCTCAAGCAAGGGACCCCAAACTTCCCTTTCCCGAGCTACATTAGCAAGCTCTGACTGGGGGATCCCGAGACGTTCCCATGCCAGTGTGGAGATATAATCTCTTCATCTAGTCCTGGGTCTTCCCCAAGGCCTCTTCCCAGCTGGACGTGCCTGGAACACCTCCCAAGAGAGGCGCCCAGGGGGCATCCTTACTAGACGCAAAGGAGCAGCGGTTCTACTCAGAGTTCCTCACGGATAGCTGAGCTTCTCACCCTATCTCTAAAGGAGAAGCCCGCCATCCTCCTAAGAAAACCCATTTCGTCCGCTTGTACTTGTGATCTTGTTCTTTCGGTCATAACCCACCCTTCATGACCATAGGTGAGGGTAGGAACCAAAATTGCCCGGTAGGTCGAGCTTTGCCTTCCGGCTCAGCTCTTTTTTCGTCACAACGGTGCAATAAAGTGATTGCAATACCGCTCCCGCTGCTCCGATTCTCCGGCCAATCTCCTGCTCAACCTGCATATAATTATTTATTATAATTAATAAATGGTTCATGGTTCTTGGCAGCGCAAACAGTTGAGCCATCAGAGACAGAGCCCACTGAGAAACATCAGCAGTCATCATCATCATACTTTATTAATCCCCTTAGGGGAAATTCATTCTCTGCATTTAACCCATCCCTGAAGGGAGCAGCGGGCAGCCACTCGTGCAGCGCCCGGGGGCCGACTCCAGATTGAGGCCAGTGTCTGGTCAACAGCACTGACTGGAGGGTGAACCTGACATGTTTATGATAGTGGGGGCAACTGGAGCATCCGGAGGACACCCACACAGACACGGGGAGAACATGCAAACTCCACACAGAAAAGCCGGGTCGACTGGGGTTTGAACAGGGGACCTTCTTGCTGTGAGGACACAGTGCTATGTCTCACAAAGCAATTACAAGCATCACAAATGACCAGAAACAACCATTTTGGCTTGAAAGGTCTTTGAATACTAATTAAATACATTTCTATTTATTACAATACTTACTTCATTATTAATGGGGTCTCACAGAACTGTAGAAATGTATACTGCCTAATCAGTGCAAACAACAGCCACTCTAATGTTGTCTTTTTTTCTTCTATTCTTTATTGGCTAGTGGTAAAATTGGGGTTGCTCTCTTAGGACCTGGGTGATAAATGATAGCTTATCACTAAGGCCACAGACCCCAAGTAATCCACCTGCTGCTGCTACAGGCACTTTAACAACTCCCTTTCAGTTACTGGCCAAGGAACACATTTTACATTCAGGTAGTTTTTCTCCCCCATACTTTCTTTTGACCCCATGTTCAGTATTGTAAACAGTATACACAGGATATTGCCACTGGTTTTACTGTACTTTGAAGTCATGTAAATGATAATACATAGTACTGGTTATTGTTCCAATCCAACATAAGTTTTTATTTCTGAAGAAGGTCTTACAAATGGATTTTCTGAATATTTAAAAAAAATAATAAAAACTTGAACTTGAATTGTATTAATAAGTAATGCAGTAGGCTATGTTTTTTAACAAAAAGTGACTTCTATTGAAGTGTAATTGTGAAGATGAGCAGAGACACCATTCCATTAAAATATAGTTTCAGCTTTGCATGCACACCTGGTTCCACATGTGCATCTCAATAAATTAGAATATTGTGGAAAAGTTAAGTATTTTCAATAACTCAATTGACAAAGTGAAATTCATATATCGAATATTTATTACACAAGTTAAATAGTTCAAGCCTGTATTTGTTTTCATCTTAATGATTACGGTTTACAGCTAACAAAAAAACCCAAATTCGGTATCTTAGAAAATAAGAATAATGTGAAATATTGCAATATTGTAGACTGTATGGCTTCACAATCATGGAAAAGACTTTTGACCTGACAGTCATCGACACCCTTCACACAGAGGAAAAGCCTTAAACGAGCATTGCTAAAGAAGCTGGCTGTTCACAGAGTGCTGTATCCAAGCATATAGAAAGTCGAATATAGTAAGTAGAAAGTCAAATGGAAGGAAAAAGTGTGGTAGGAAAAGTTGCACAAGCAACAGGTATAACCGAAGCCTTGCAAGGATTGTCAAGCGAAGGCCATTCAAACATTTGCGGGAACTACAGGTAAGGAGTGGACTGAGGCAGGAGTCATTGCGTCAAGGGCAACTACGCACAGATGTATCAAGGAAACGGGCTACAAGTGTCATATTCCTTGTGTCAAGCCACTTCTGAACCAGAGGCAACGTCAGAAGCTTCTTACCTGGGCTAAGGAGATGCTAATTTCCTTTTCCAGCTGGACTTTGGGGCAGGATGGTCCAGTGGTCTGGGTGTTGGACTTCCAGCTGGAAGTGTACAAACCCCGGTGTTGACCTACCTGTAAGCACCCTTGAGCAAGATGCCTAACCCCTAACTGCCTCCGGTGGTTGGTTGCACCTTGCATGGCAGCAATCACCATCGGTGTATGAATGTATGTGAGCACTATATAAATACGCCCATTTACTTTGCACAATGCCAAATGTACCAATGCCTGGTTCAATGACAATGGGATTACTGTGGTTGTTTGGCCAGAAAACTTGCTTGACCTGAACCCCATAGAAAATAAAGCATATGGGGTATTATTGAGGAAGATGAGACAAGTCATATCAATGCAGACGAGTTGAAGGCTGCTACAGAAGCAACCTGGGCTTCCGTAACACCTCAGCAGTGCCACAGACTGATCTACTCTACTCGCTGCATAGATGCAGTAATTCATGCAAAAGGAGCCCCGACCAAGGACCAAGTGCTTGTACACGAACATACTTTTCAGAAGGCCGACATTAAAATTACTTTTTTCACTGGTCTTGGGTTTCATGTAAATTTCTGAGATATTTGGGGTTTTCATGAGCTTTCATGAGAGTAGGCTTTAATAATCAAGACTATAACAAATACAGGCTTGAATTATTTCATTGTGTGCAATTAATCCACGATATACGAGTTTCACTTTGTCAAATTAATTATTTAAATTACTTAACTTTTCCACAATATTCTAATGTATTGAGATGCACCCGTTTGTCACCAAAATGCATGCATTATTTATACCCAAAAATGTTTGTTTATCAAAGTAACCTTAAAGCATCATTGATAGCACGGTAAACCTTTTTCCACAAAAAAAATATATAAATCTGTATTTTTGTTTTTTAGAAGAGAAAAAATATATAAATATATTAATGTTATTAATGTATATTAATGTAATGTCCTGTTGAACCTTTTGACTCCCCATGTCTTCTGCTGTTCTGAGAACTTATTTCAGAATCAGCTTTATTTGACATGGTTTATACACACACAAGGAATTAGTCTCATAATTCATTGCTCTCAATAGCAATTACATACATACATACATACATAGCAATTTAACTTTATACTATACATATTTGCATTATTCATGCACTCAATGTAAATCATTCAGCACCTAGGAAAAACCTAACTATCACCATTAGAGACAAACATGAATACGATGAACACTAAGTTAAGAAGCTTAAGTTAATGGGTCCATAACTTTCCTTTCCTGGGTGGCGTTATCTGTTGCACACTGCCAGCTATACTCTGGGGAAATGGTCACAAATGACAGGGATAGATTAGCAACCACAGGGCTGGTACTGTTCAGTCACGGGGCCATCCGTTGGTGTGTCTCTTATTCAGTTTGTTTCTCTTCTCCAAGAGGAGTTCTACCATTTGACTCGCTGTTGTTGCACAATATTAGTCGGCTGCAATTCTTTCAGGGTTAAAACTGTAACTTACTATATTAAATGTCAACTGTATATGCTTAGAGGACAGAGGTGAGAGAGAAGTTATTTGTGATTGAAAGCATAGATTTGATAACAAATATCATCTTCAGCCACCCTGCACTGTAAACCAATGATATAAATAAAATTGTGACTATTATTGCTTAATGTATCATATTTTTTGTTGACACAGAAATAAATGGCGCACAAACCCCCTCTAGTGGGAATGCACGACACTGCAGAATATTACACAGCAGTGAAGGTTTTCAAACAGTCACAACTGTCAGAAGACAGACTCCCAATAAGCCCCGTGAACTATACGCTGTAGGCCATGTTTATAGCTCAACATACAGCAGTATATAAAAAATTATATGTACCATGAACACAATTTATATCACATATGGACAAATCAAAATATATATATATATTTTTTTTTTTTACATCTGGAAAGTATGCAACCCATTTAAGGGGGATCCAAACACACTGCATAATACAACCCTCATACTGTAGCTATCCCACCATTATGATCCATAAATGTAGATGATTAATTATTACAGAAGAATCCATTCTATTCTTTAAAGTAACTAGACGTGATAACTCAGTATACGAACTGTATTGTTCCTAACGCACAGATATATGTGAAAATAAAACACACACACGTATATATACACACACACACACACACACACACACACACGTGTCTGTATATATACACACACACACACACACACACACACAAAAATAAACCTTGGTGTCACAAAGTAGAAATATAAAATATGTAATCTGCCTATTTAATCATCTGTCAATTTGGGAAGCAGCAATTAATAAAATAATTTGGTCCTTAGGTAACACACAAACACACATTTAAATAAAAGCATTTCCCCATATACTCTTAGCTTATCGGACCCATTTGAAGCATCTCCAGCCTACACCCTCAAGACACACACACACACACAAAGAGCTTAACTGACACACAAGGCAGTGTGAAGCTTTTTTAGACCCACCCTGCCACACACACGGACACCGCCACCAAGACGATCGCAGCATCACAACCAGACAGGGTGATATTGTAAACGGTAACCACTATGTATGTACTACATTGTTTGGCCAGAGAGGTGCGTTCAAATCGGCAAACTAAGATGTATGTTCAAGG
The DNA here is from genome assembly GCA_026546735.1 of Forbesichthys agassizii. Classification (NCBI taxonomy): domain Eukaryota; kingdom Metazoa; phylum Chordata; class Actinopteri; order Percopsiformes; family Amblyopsidae; genus Forbesichthys; species Forbesichthys agassizii. The sequence goes on from JAODLL010005035.1 coordinate 6,233, forward strand.
CAAACAAGTTTTCTTTTAACATTTGAACGTTTTGTGCATACATCCCAAACAGTTAGTCTATCGTCCATGTTTGTTCGCCGATAATTACCTCCTCAGACCATTTTGCATGTGAGTTTTCGCTTGCGTTCACAGAGAACTTGAAGTAAACAGAAAACCCCCTCAAGACGTTCGCCATTGCTCGCCTACTTGAACGCACCTCTCATGCTGTACATTAAATGGGCAGTGCTCTCAGCGGCATTTCTTCACTGCCATTGTGCCCAGCAGTAGTGTCAGCACTCCCGCACCGACCAGGAGCCACTTCCCGAGGCCCTCCCGAAACCTCCTGGCTTCCGCAGACGCATTTCTGCCGTACAGCTCGGCGAATCGGTCCTGCAACGGAGATCACCGGCCGGTCAGAGACGGGTTGGTGTGTTGTGTTGTGTTGTGTGTGTGCTAGTGTGTTAGTGTGGAAGTGTGTGTGTGTGTGTGGGCGGGGGGTGGTGGTGGTTTTGTAGGACATGCTCCTGGACCAACATTGCCATTAACCAATCAGTCAAGTCATTAATGTTTAATCTTTAAAGTTAGCTTCATCTATATCTAGAGATGTAGCTACCCATCTCTGGCTGTGTGTGGGTTAGTGAGTTAGCTGGCCAACTATATATATTCAAGTGCGTTTGCCAATAAGATGTTGTTCACTAGCATTAAAATGGTAAAGTGATGATGTCAGAAGGCTGTGATTGGATAATGTGTCAATGTTGTTCAGGAACACATCCAAGATTTCACTTGATTTTCGTTTGACATGTGTCTTTAGTTGCCGTGACTACTGACCCAGCCTCCTTGACTTTGGACCCAAGGTTGGATGTTCCTGTCCAGGTACGAGGTCATCCAGTCGACCACCTGTGCCACCAGGTGGCGCATGTCCTTTTCTACGCACTCCACGCACAACGCGCCGCCGAAGGCGAACAGGCCCACCACGCGGCCCCAGTTGATGCCGTCCGCAAACACCTCGTCCATCACGCTGCCGAAGCTGGCCGCGGTGAGCGGCAGGCTGGAGAACAGATCCACGAACTCCTGCGTGAAGTGCAGCTCAAACTCGTCCGCAGAGCCGCGGAGAGCCGCCTTCACTGCCGCCATGTTGCACGGAGGGGACGGCGTCGCTGGTGTGCCGCGGCCGCTCCCCGGCGACCCGTTCAGGCTAGCTGCGTCGCCCTCAGCGTCTGCAGGCTTGTCGCTGGAGTCTTTCTGCCCAAATGGAATATTCGGGTGGCTCTGAGAGAGTTTGTATCTAATGAAAAATACCACCAGTTCCCTGTTACTGTACGACATGATTTCCATCCAAAGGTGTCAACTTACTCAAACTTCATTGTTTATTCTACTGTCCCACATAGTCGTTGGCTATAACAAAGATGTCGTTTCTGAGGCCGTTTACGGTTGAACTTTCGTTGAAACGGATATGAGCAACCTGAAAAACACAAGTGGACACCAGAAAGAATCACAATGGAACTGAAACTTGGATACATATCACATCGATTTGGACTACGTTGTTAGATAAAATATTTTCTCTTTTGTAACAATAATGCAGAAATGTGGCATATTAAGCGTTTTAACGTTCAACTGCTACTTTCAATTGCTAGTTCCAAGCAGGCTTTTGTAGCAACTGAAGTTTTAAAACGATATCCGCCTGAGCGCTGATGCAAATTAAATAAATAATAATAAAATAAATAATAAAAGAATATTGCATCCATTGACAGCTTATCATAATATTATTCTGAATCTATTTGAGCACTAGATTTTCCAGCCTAGTGATACCATTCTAATTTTACAAGTTCTAGTTTGACTTCGCCACAATATCAGCATGGACATCTTGAAATCGTTCAGCTTCAGCCAATCCACAATGTAGCTCGGTTGTAAAGCGCTACGGGCGTAGCTCGGCTGTGAGGCGCTACGGGTGTAGTTCGGGTGTGAGGCCAATCACCTTCCAAGAATTTTTTTCTAAACAGTTTTAATAGAAAGCTTCCAGATGGTTCTATGTAACAATCAATCTGGTGGACGTGTCAGGTTATAGATTTTACAGAACGGTCTTAAATGGCTCAAATATTCTTTCAGGTTTTTTAGTTAGCATCGGAAAACTTTAACTCGTAGCAGACCCCCATGACCTGTGATGTGTCCATCCAAGGACCTCTTCTATTCGAGCTCCCACTCTGCAATATTATGTAAGACAACATAATGCAGTACTTCAATAAATGAGAATACAAACAAAGTGGTGCAGACCGCACCACACAACACTATCCCAGCCTTGGCAACACATGTCCAATGTGGAAAGAGGGTGGGGCAAAGCATCTGAGGGATCACCCAATGGCATTAAAGGAAGAGGGGTATTTGTTTTGATCTAGTTTAATTATCAACAAACAATTCTATTTCTCCAGAATCCCTGACATCTTTAATATAGACCAGCCTGGACTCTCAGGTTGCTAGGGAACTGTTCTGCTAGTAGTGACCACTGCCAGGACTAAACATAGAGATGCAGCATTTAGGAATACTAATGCACTGAAAACAAAAAAACTCACTAATGATCTGTCCCAACTATAGACATGTTTAAATCTAGACTCAAAACCTTACTGTTATCAAAAGGCTTTTAGTTCAGCCATATTGGTTATTGCAATTTGCTGCATTTGAACCTTTTTCTAAATATTTTACTCTTTTGTATTCAATTGTGTTTCATTTTTTTGTTTAGATTGTTCTTATGTATATCAATTGTCTTTATTTGTTATTACCTACTTGATTGTAAAGCATTTTGAATTGCTACAATGTATGACGTACTATAAATAAAGAAGCCTTATCTGTGCACAGTAAGTGTAGGCTATGTCATGTTTTGAAATAAAAAAATCAAAGCATATTCACGTCTTTTCCCTACTAACCCCAGCGGCTCAGTGGTGATAGCCACTCTAACGATAGTAGTACAAACCATATTTGATTCAGGTGCACTTTCCAACAACCAGGCCAAGGTCGAGCCGTTATGCACTAACGTCAACATACATTTATTGCAGACATAATTCAGATAAAGTCAATCTGACCTTGTTAGGTTTTACGGTAAGATACTGATGTTAACATAATCAATACATATTTACAACACAACATTTATATACCCATTGAATAATATTGACACTTACTAATTTAGTCTTGATAGCGAAATATGCTAGCTACTTTACATACTTCCGACATTTGCATGTAAAACTACGTTGTAACCATGTGAATGATTTGACACATGCTGGCTGTATATACTTACTGAAATCCTGATCGGGTTTCCCTCGAAGTATATCTATGGTGAAAAGCTGCAGATATGCATTTTTGCAGCAGCGACATTTTTCTTCTTCTTTTTTTTTGCATCTGCAGTATGAGGCCTGCCTAATGCACGCAGGTGATTGGTCCGATGTGCAAGTGTGGGCCGGATGTCCCGCCTTCCTCTGAAAGTGAAAGATAACGTGATAAATGTGCTCCATGCAGAAAGGGCTGGGTCCCACGTCCCATTCCATACAGAATAATCTCAGATGTTCCCTTCAAAACTCTATTTAAAAGGCTGTCCCTCTAAATTGGCGAGTGGACTAGACCAGCTAAATTAAATAACTTAATTCTTTCATAAAAACACCAAAGACGTGTAATATGCAAGTGTAATGAAACGTCTAAATAATTTGTTGCCTACATTTGCGTCTTTTTAACCCTTAAATTTAACGCTATTTATACTTCCTACTTCATACACCTCCAGCTGTTTCTCGCGAACGCGCTTTGACGCATGCGCATTACTTAAGGAGACAGCGACGCTCCTTTTTTTTACATGCCTTAGGACGATATCAAGGAACGTCAGAGGTCATTTTATTCCCAACTACTTCTTCTTAAAACTTGGAGGCCTTAATTTCATTTTACTTTGCAGCTACGATATGGAAAAAATCCCTTAAAAAATTTCACATTTTTACAAACGTCATTAGTTTGTAAACATGTTTACATTACTGGTTTTGGAAAAATCTGGTTCTCATCCAAAATAATAACCGAGATGTGCTTTATTTCAAAAAGAAATAATCTATTCCAAATGTTGTCCCCTACTGGAATAACCTTACTTTAAATTTGTCTTGAAGAAAATATGGTGTTTACCTTCTAAATATTATATTGTGAATAAGATTAAGGAAGTGTATTTTAAAATGATTCATCATTACTATCTCTATTTCTACAGAGGTGTAAGAAAGACATTGCTTGTTGTCCATCAAAAGGATAACATGAACTTGGCCACCATTTCTAGCTTGCAGCAGTCTTTAGAAGAACGAAAGGAAAAAATACTGTGAACGGAAGTCTACTTTTTAAGGACAAAGCCAATTCGGAATAATAGGTTTGATCACTACAGTTCTCATGGAATTAATTACAAAACTATTTAGAATAATTTTCTGCTAATCCCGTTAATGGATAATATTCTGTGTAACATTATTGGCTAAGGCTAGTCTGAGTCAAGTCAAGTCAAGTCAATTTTATTTATATAGCCCTTAATCACATTGCAGTCTCAAAGGGCTTTACAACCTAC
>JAODLL010005036.1:0-10776 GCA_026546735.1 Forbesichthys agassizii
GGGAAAGATGGAGTGGAACACAAGGAAGGAACACAAGGAAGGTAATGCAGTGGGGGTGGACTGCAGGATGTGACATACTGTAAAAATAACCTACAGATACTGTACACGGAAAATTGGCAACACACCGTTCAGAACATACAAAATATTTGAACCCATGGCTATTTAGCCTTACTCATTTGCGACATGTCAGCATACCGTTGTCATTTGGAGGCTATTGCAGAACTTGACCTGAAACACCAAATGGGGTAACTAACAAAACCATTCAGTATAACTTAATCTGAGTTTTAAGGTTCTGTACGTACTTATATAACCATACTATAATCACACTGTTTAGTAGCCTATGAGTTAGATAGGTGGCAGACAATAAAAATGTCTTAAATGCAGACCGCAGAACACCAAAAGAAGGCCTATAGGGCGTTTGTGTTGGTGGCATGGTGCATGCATAATTGCCAGAAAAGGAAAAAAATAGACCTATCGAAGGATAAATCATATTGATGCGTTTTTAATCTTTTGATAAACATGTGTTTTACTGTAGCCCATATTATGCTACATTTATTACCAAGAAATAGCCCACTACTATCTGTATAAAACATAGCCCCGTGTCCACAGTTTAGTGCTGGCAGGGTGCTGGTTAAAAAGCACTGCGCATTGGTTTTGTTTCTATGACAATACGTCTTTGCAAAGCCCCAGCCCGTTAAAAGTTGGGGGTGCTGCAGTGCCCTCAGCACCCACCTTCCCTTGGGGTGTGATTAGCAGTACAAAACTTCAAATACAAAACCAGAGCTTACATTTTCTTTCATTGATCAGCTCCACTAAAATCAGTATCAGTTCAAATCTGAAGAGACTTTGGGACTCCATGAAGACTATTACGAACTTAAGGCCTGCTAAAAAAGGCTTGGTCACATCTGATGAAATAGGAATGGCTAATGATTTATATGACTTTTTCTTAAGATTTGAAACTCGGGACTTTTCTGAAGAATGTTTAAAGGAATTGGATTCCTTAACCAGTGAAGGTGAGGAGGTCAGGCTTCTGATAGATCCACAAGATGTTCAGAATCTCTTTAAACATATGTCCAAAAAAAAGGCTACTGGTCCTGACGGGATATCACCTTTTCTGTTAAAAACCTGTGCGGAGGAACTTCGTCCGGCATGGTGCCCGATCTTTCAACAATCCTTGGATGATCACAAGGTTCCTGCGTTATTGAAATCCTCTGTAATAATTCCTGTCCCTAAGAAGGCTCATCCCTCAGATCATAATGACTTCAGACCAGTTGCTCTTACATCCGTTGTGATGAAATGCCTTGAAAAATATGTTGTATCCTTGTTAAAAGCAGATGTGAATGATAAATTAGACCCACTACAGTTGGCTTATAGACAAGGTTGGAGCACGGACGATGCTATCACTGCTATTATGCACTTGATTTTAAAACATCTAGAGGACAGTCAAACTTATGCTCGGTTGCTCTTTAGTGATTTCAGCTCTGCTTTTAAATCCCTTCAGCCATATCTTTTAATCCAGAAAGTCAGACTTTTCGATGTTAATTCTTCAGTTATTAAGTGATATCACTCATTCCTAACCAACAGAACTCAGCGGGTCAAAGTCAACAACAGCCTGTCACAGCTAAAAACAATCAGTACCAGAGCTCCTCAGGGCTGTGTCAGTTCACCTGTTCTTTTTACTCTGTATACTAATGAGTGCTCGAACATACATTCGCATAACTATATTTTTAAATATTCGGATGATTCAGCTTTGTTAAGTCTACTTTTTAAGGATGATGATACTAATATGTATCATACAGAAGTCAGGGAGTTTACTGATTGGTGTGATACCAACCACCTATCTCTAAATGTCAACAAAACAAAATAAATTATTTTTGACTTCAAGGAAATAGGTGATCACAGTCCAGTGTATTAATAATCAGCCGATTTCTCAAGTTCAGTCTTATAAGTACCTAGGTGTGATTATTGATTGTATGTGATGGTGGGCTCTCGACTCCTTCAGAGAATGTATTTTTTACGTAGATTGCGTCTGTATGGTGTTCATAAAAAAATTATGTTTTTCTTTTACAAGGCTGTTTTTGAGAGTATAGTTAGGTATGGAATGACTGCTTGGTTTGGAAACCTTTATATCTCATTGAAAACAAAATTATCTCGCCTGGTTCAAAATGCAATGAAAATCATTGGTCTGAAAGGGATTAATCTCCAAGCTACTTTTGAACAGTGTGTTCTCACTCAAGTCATGAGAATTTTAGAGGATCTTTCACATATTTTACACTCTCAAGATGAGTTGTTGCCATCAGGGAGACATTACAGACTTAAAAGATTTAAATTGAATAGGTTCAAGAATTCCTTCGTGCCTGTATCAAATACGATTTTCAATAAGATTTTATAACTTTCTTAAACTGAAAGAAAAGTTGTGGAGTAAGGATGGAACTTTGCTGATCGATGCTTCAGGTGTGTTTATTATGGATTCTTATGTATTTTAGTATCTATTTATTAATTTCTGTAATATCTTGCATATTGTGTTTTACTGTATCTGGCTTGTAGAACCCAAAACAAATTTCCTCAAGAGGACAATAAAGTATCTATCTATCTATCCATCTATATATCTATCTGTATTTTGGTATGTTGCATTTTTCACTAACTAATTGTATTACTTTCAATAAATTACCTGTAGATGACAAATTGTCTGAAGACATCGTAAAATCATTTAAAAAACAATTTAATACCACAATTAAAACTGACATAACTATGATTCAGCCATCCCGCACGCTCTTCAGGGGTCCTGAGTCCCACTTATTAAACCCAGAGTGTGACAGCCGCAGAATAGCAAACACAAAGCTGTCCCTCTCCATTTTGCAGCCTTGGTGCCAAAGTTGTCTTGGCCCGGGTTATCTAGAATGTGCTGCCCTGACCAGGTGGATTGTCCACGTGGGAGGGAGTGGGGGGCGTAGATAAGCAAGCATGCTTGTTTTGACAGAGCCAAATATAGACCTATACTCACCTTGACATGCTGTGTTGATTTGCCTGTCCATTACATGCTTATGACAAGCATGCATAATTCACAGTGTGTAATGATGTGTGGCTCTCTCTGCTACTATACTGTATATTCTCTGGCTGGTGACACTGTCCAAACAAAAGAGAGATTATGTTGATCTGCAACATATTGTGGTTGGAATTTGGTTTGTAGGGGAGTTTGTGGACACGAACAGAAAATGAATAGACTAAGCTCTGACCTGTTAAATAATTTTTTTTTTTTTTTACGTCATTTTAGACTCCCTCACAGAATCAAAATACTGTAAATCCTCTGTGTGTTTTTGTTTTGTTTTGTTTTTTGTTAAAGAATCTAGTTCTGGCATTGGCAAAACTCCTATCTGGAGCATGCAAAATAAATAACTGTAGATAGTTCTACAGCCAGACTGCGATACATGCTTGGCTTAATTCTTCCTGCTGTTGTTTTACTTCCCTCGTAACTGTGTGTGTTCCCAGAGCCAACTGTCATCACCAGTACAGCTGGACATCTGGATGTCACAGTGGGGGAAAGCATCGTCTTGCCTTGCCAGGTCTCCCATGATCCAACGCTAGACCTCAAGTTCACCTGGTTCTTCAACGAGCAGCTCATTCACTTTGGAAGCCATGGGAGTTATTTTGAAAAAGTGGGCAGTGTAAGTCTGCGTAAGGTTCACTGAACAAAATGTGGGTGTAAATGAATGCTTTTTGGGATGTTGGTGGAGTGGAATTGATTAGAACAGTAATTTACTGCTATTGACTATTCCACTCCATCATAATTGTTGTCTCTCTGTTTTTGATTATGTAAGAGTCTGTTTAAATTCAAGTATAGTCAGCTATTGCAAGCTAATTGTAAGTTACAATTAATACAGTTACAGTTAATACACTTTTTGACAAATTTACCGATGCTCGCCACTGTGTGGAAGTATCAGGTAATTTTTTCACCACACACAGAGAACAGCAAGCTAGATATTTGATGAATTTGGTGAAAAAAGTTTATTAAATAGCTACAAATAGCTTGCAATAGCTGACTAATACCGTTACGTGTGAGTGTAAGTTTTAAGGAGCAGGTAGGGGCTAGGCTTATTGCTCAAAGATGCAAGCAGGATTGAACCCACAACCTTTTGGATGCACCATGGTTTTAATAGTTCTAGGAACTGTCATTTGCTGTAAATGTACTATATATTATATTGCTGGACCAGAATACTTGGGTATTCAAGTCAAGTACATTTATTTATAAAGCACATTTAAAAACAGACAATGCTGAACATAGTGCAATACAAAATACAATTACTGTACAATAATGCAGTTACTGTACAAAATAATGCATAACAACAAATCAATACAGTGAAATATACAACAATGAATACAAATAATGGACAAAGACAATTTAAGCATAATGCCCCTAAACTGAGACAAAGGCTAAATAATAAAAATATGTTTTTAGACGAGACTTAAATGTCTCGAAAGTGAGGGATGACCTGACAGAGAGAGCTCGTTCCACAGTCTCAAGGCCACAACAGAAAATGCACGATCCCCTTTAGTTTTCAACCGAGACTGTAAAATGGATAGAAGGAATTGATTTGATGATCTCAGAGGCCTGGTATTGTTGTAAATCATAAGGAGATCGGATATATATAATGGAGCCAGTCCATAATCCAGGTATTTGTTTGATGGGTAGGTATTCGGTTTTCAATTAAAGGGATTTGAATATGCTTTTATTTGTATCTTATGTATGTGCTTTGTGCAACCTTGTAGTTTTTTGGTAAAAAAAAAAATCCACATTCGCTGCACTAATCAACACATTCAGTTTCAACTGACTTGGTCTGTAAACAGTGAGATGGGCTCCTCTTTCAGCACGTCTATAATTGGTTAACCAACAGTAGCTGTGTATAGTTTACACGACTACTATAGGTTCAATTGATATGTTAATCAAAACCTTGCATCAGGCATGCAGCGGCTATTTTGAGAGCTAGGCTAATATTGAACTCTATTAGCCTACCGGTATGACATAATGTAAGGAAAATTATGTCAGTAGCCGTATTTATTAATGTGTTTTGGACTAAATATTTCATTGGATTATATTGTCTGGACCTTTGCCAGTGTAACAAGATCATGTTTGACCATGATTGATAGGTAGACTATTAGTTATTGGTACTATGACTATTCATATGTGAATAGTTAACTCAACATTTTAAGTACAGTATGTTGGTGGTCTGACAAAATGGCCGTTTATTGTACCTGCTATTGTACAATTGTCATGTGCACAAATTGAAAGCCTGCAAACAGTCCTGACTGCATGAGAATTCAAAGCCTGTAAAATGGTATTCGGGCCAGCCCTAGTATATTATGAAAATACTTATTTTTAAAAAATCTGACAGACTTTTCATTTATATTCAAGAGAGTGAGCCAAAAGAGACCCATTAAATAAATGATTCACACATTTACTGTTCATTTTAGTGCAGCTTGGCCTCAACTGTATCATTTAAGGAGCAGAATATTGAAGCGTAATCATATTACTTTCTTTTTAAATAGTCTTAACAAGAAAGGCTCTGTGTTTGCCTGTTCCGCTTGTTGAGCAACTCCATTGTCAAAATCAATGCCCAAGGAATTGATTGATTCAATGCTCAGCCAGGCATTTCATTTGATCATCCAGGAGCCAATAAACAGTATTTCTCTTTTTAATTAAGGAAAGCAATTATAAGGTCCTGGCTTCTTTTGCACCTCCGTATGGTTCTGCACCTGTGATCGTCAACAGATGTAGAATTGTGTTTACCTTCACAGTTCATTTCGGCGCTTGACTCCCCCATATAAACACATGCCATAGTAGCTGTAGCATGCTGTGTCCATGAAACCGATTCCAAGTGAACTGTGAGCAGACAACACCACAGTAATTACAGTGTGAGCCGAGATTGCGTTTCCTCAGTCTTGGAAGAAACTGACAACAGACACTCTTTTCAGTGATTAAATGGGCAAAAGAAGAGGATAGGGCTTAATTGTAACATGCCCTATTAGTAGACCAGTGACTCACTATCACTACATATAATAGCAGGTCCTACTTAGCATATTCATTTCACATTTCTCTGCTTTCAGTGTCTCAAAGGAGCGTTGTCGTGTTCTCTTTCTCTGGCTCCCCTACCATTATCAGCGAAATGGCAGATGTCAGAATAAGTCCCCGTGGGGCAAAAAGTCCTCTAGTCCTTGCGTGCTGAAAATGAACTGCTTGGAGAAGTTTTACTCACGCATGAATTAAAATACCCCGAGCTAGCCTGACCCGATATTTGAGTGTGTGCTTTTATGTTCAACCCCAGCCTGTTTCCAGTTAAATCAAGAGTTGTTAGTGCAGACCAGATTATAAAAACACTACCTCTACTGTTTGGTGGTGTAACAGATGAGCTATTCCTGACCAAACCAGCGGTTTGCAAACAGTGGGTCGACCCACAGTCAGGGCAGGTGTGAGTGGGTCGTGAAAATTGCAAGCGGCCATTGAATGAATGAAGAATATCAATGAAAGGTTTGCGCATTACTATCGTGTTGTTCATTGGTTGTGAGTAATGCTGTGGCAAAATAGCCTACTTGTTCCTGATTGGATGACATCCTGTTTAGTCACGTGCTCATCATAGAATCTGGAGCGCTCTGCTCAAAAGTATGAATATCATTTATTTCGGTTTTTATATGTTATTACAGTAGCAAGGCATCTTGCTAGCAAAACAGCCTTTAGTTTATTGCCAGACTATACCAGGTCTTGATGTGGATTGATTTAGCTCCTGCAGTCAAAAGGATCATTAATGAGCCATCTCGTGGAGCGCATTACACTGCATAGGCTGGTGGACCAAATCCGGCGTGTCAGACTGTTTTGACATCCAACAGCCTCGTGTGGTAGCACCTGCAGAACCAGTTATTGTGTGCTTACGTGACTGACACCTCTTGTTCCCTCAACCCCGACACCTCCCAGAGGGGGCTTTTCGACAGTTGGGATGTGTCGTCAAGCCGAGACACGTTCACATTTTGTTTTGACGCTGATCCCGTGTGACGCGGCGGCCAACTGAGCAAGCGCAAATGGTAAATAGTCTGCAGTGCACCCCACTCTTGAGTCGATGTTTAGTACTTCATACTTGTGCAAAATAGGACTGCAACAACTAATTGAAGTTATCGGAAATATTCACACAAAAAAAGTTGTTGTTTATTTTGTGTCAAGTGTAATAAAATAAAATAACAACAATAATAAGTTATTTTATATTTTTTTGAACTTTATTACACTTATCACTTTTTTCTAGTTTCTTACATTATTCTGTTAAGCTAAGTAGTTTATTATGCCTTGCTGTGGGATTTTTATGTGCATCTCATTACAGATTTGAGTATTGTGATGTTTTAAACGCAAGTCTGATAGCTAATAGCTAACAGTGGCTCTCAAAATGTTTTGGCGTCTGTACCTCTTTTCAATTATTATCCAAGCCCAAGTTCTAGAGCAAAAAAATGTGTGTGTATACACAGTGTATATATATATATATATATATGATTTAATCAAATAAAAGTATTATAGCAGCGGTAAACATTTGCAAACATATTCAAAGTTACATTTGCAAACATATTCAAAGTTTACAGTTGACTTTGAGCCACAAACACATGCAAACAGTCTGAAGAGGTAGTTTTTGGCAAACACACATTGACACTGGACGAAATATGACAGTATAAATCTAACAATTTGGAATGTTTATACAAAACATACAGATTTTAAAGAAAACGTGTTGCCTCAGTTCCCCAATTTTGAACGCACCTCAGGTCTAAAAAACCAGAGTAACGCATGTCTTGAAAACAAACAAACTATTGTCATCAGTGTTCTGAATGAAGCACTTCTGTGTGTGTGCGTGTGCGCGTATGTGTGTGTTTGTTTGCTTTTGGCAAAATTGTGAATAGTTCAGGGCTCAATGACTCGCTGACACTGCGATATGTTAGAGATAGAGGCTGCAGACCAAGTCCCAGGATCACACTGGTTTATAACAACTGTAGTGCTTTTAAAATATCTGTACTTTTTTCAGCAGCATGTCAAGAAAGATTGTACAGGCGTTTTCAAAAGGATGGACCCAATTTAAAAGCAGTATGGTATATTTCACGATGGGAACATGTTTCCGATTAGACAATGCAAGTTACAAACGGTAACGCTAGTGAGTTCTGAAATTGCATTTATTAAAATCTATACCCCTCTCTATCACGTGTTAACATTCGTTAGCGGTTCATGGTTGCAAAAATCTAGCGATTTCAAATCGGGTTAATTTTGAAACACCCTGTCTAATGTGTTTTTTTTATTTTTTATTGCTTCATACTAATTATATGGAGCGGGACAAATACTACACCGAGCAGCCGTCACATTCTACTTCGGCGTCCTTCCTTTGACCCTGGGCCTTATTTTTGTCACCTGTGGCCTTTTCTTTGTATTTAAACAACCGCAACAATGGAGAAGTTGATAGCTGTCAGATGATATCCCCACACTACCACAACAATACTAACATGATAAAACACGTATAGAATATTACAAATGAAATCATTTGTTGATAACACTATTTCCCATGGAGATTCTGTAAAAAAGGCAACCAAAGTGTTTCAGCTGAAAAAAACTCTGCGCTTCCAAAAGAGATCCCTAGCGCTGCCAGTTGGGTTATTACAGCAGAGCGACCTGCGTTTTCAGATGAGGAAAATAACTGTTTGTTGGACACGCAGCCTTACTGAGCCTTGCAGTTCACAGTCCTCCTTTTAGTTAAGACTAGCTTTATAGGTAACAGTAAATGTAATTTTATAGTTCACATCACCTAATAATAGCATTGAATGAAAGCCCACTAAATAAGTTGAAAGCATGAAAATAGTATGAAATAATAAAGAAATGTGCATTTAAATTGTAACTGAAAAGACTTACAGCATGCAGAGTTTGTCCTTGACTTCCCTTCTATTCAGTTATTAAAAAACACAAACTGTCAAAAGATGTTGCTTGGAATTGCACCCATCTTTCGAGTGCTTTCATAACATTCTGCTTGCCTGGAATAAATACATGTTCCCATATGTTTTCTTCATCTTCCTTCTACTGTGTGTTGACAGCGATCTGCTGGTGACATCATGATTCGGAACATCCAACTGAGGCATGCTGGGAAATACACGTGTGCCGTTCAGACCAAGGTGGACAGTGTGTCTATTGCCGTCGACGTTGTGGTCAGAGGTAAAGGCATGTTCCCGCTCCCTTCGCGTTGAGGCTTTCGTTTCAGTGGGTGCATTGCACTACTTTATTTTTTAAATGCTCTAATTTGATTGGCTGTCTGACTGAAAGATGTGGGCAAATGCGATTGCCTTGCCTTTTGTTGAAAATAAATCACAATTGGTTACAACAAAAATACATCAAAATATTAGGTACATGTACAATCAATTGTGTGTCCTTTTTTGTCAGTTTCTCCATAACTTTAATAAGAATAATTGATATCATTTAAACAACAGCAATTGGAGATTATTCAGAGTTCAAATGTAATCTTCATAATAAATATACTTAAATACTATTATATTGAATCATTTCCAATATAATGAATCATGTATTTCAGCTAAAACACCACCACAGACTTAGCAGAATGTGGCTATGGCTTCTAATCCCATGCTCCAGATCCTCCGAACAGCTGTACGAAGATGACCTCTATTATCACAGCGTTGCATCACTCTTAAGCATGCCTAATTAACCCCTGCCCCCCCTTCCCCCTACCCCAGCCCCCGCTCCACACCCCGTGCACATTAATCTGTGAATGACCTGTAGCTGATGACCCTCTCAGGACCCCCGGGGCCGCCTGTAGAGTTCCGGGTGACGGAGATGACGGAGACCAGAGCCTCCCTGTCCTGGGGCCCGGGGCTGGACAACCACAGCCCCGTCTTGAGCCACGCCATACAGGCCAGGACGTCTTTTTCCCTGGGCTGGCAGGCCGTCACCACTGGTACTGAGCACACACACATGCACACGCATTACCACAGAATCACATGCACACATGCACACGCACGCACGTGCAAACTCACCCACACACAGTACCACACTCACATGCACACACGCACGCACACGCACATAACCACACATACACACAAGCAGCACGGCTCATTGTACAGTGGTTCTGCATTGTGTTGTTCTGTTGTGTTACTGTGTTGCGTTCTAGTCCCCGAGTTCCTGGGTGGGAGGCAGCTGTCGGCCACCGTGGTCGACCTCAGCCCCTGGGTGGAGTACGAGTTCAGGGTCCTGGCCACAAACGCCATCGGGACCGGAGAGCCCAGCCAGCCCTCCACCAAGGCCCGCACCCGAGCCACACGTGAGTAGTGAACGCACAGTACCCCCATCGCCATAGTAACCTTATCGCCACAGTAACCTCATCACCACATGCACTCAGCCTCCTCAGCAAAGTGTAGTTGGTGACGCAAGGCGACACGCCCACTTAAAAGATGCAAATGCATTACGTTGCCCTACCTTAGCTAGTGTTCCAATATCTTTGGTGATTCTGAAGGCGTGCTTGACCTTACAGCTCCCAGGGTGACCCCAGCCAGGGTGAATGGTGGCGGGGGAGGTCGTTCAGAGCTCGTCATCACCTGGGAGGTACACACAGACCCACGAGCTACTGTGCTGCTGATGCTGGCATGCTATATACTTGCTGACTTTGATTCTGTACCCTCCGTCTTCCACTGTTTCCTATGCATGTACTGTTTCTTTGTTGCCACATGTTTACATGTTCAGTGCTCTCTAAACTCCCACTACAC
>JAODLL010005037.1:0-10776 GCA_026546735.1 Forbesichthys agassizii
CCCCCCCCCCCCCCCCCCCCCCCCCATTACAAGTACCAGTATGACTATGTATTTTCACAGATGTCTCACTCTGGTCTCCTTCTGCAGCAGCCCGGGGCCCGCTCTGTGATTCGCTGGTTGTGCGGTAGCGTTTGATTGGTGTGCTATTAGACACAGACCACCCTGTAACTAGCTCCGTCCCTCCGACACTTTCCATTGCTCTGCTGTGCCGCTTCGCTCGCTGTGACCGGGAGCAGGCTCGCCTCCAGCAACCCCATCCTGCAGGCACACACACACACACGCACGCGTGCGTGTATAGTCAACGTGGGGGAGCAGGAGGGGGGTAGATACAGGGGGAGCGAGGCCCGAGCCCCTGCATGCCTGATCTGCAGTAGTGGAATGGCGATAGGAAGGGTAATCTAAGAGCCGGCGTTTATTTTAAGAGCCGATGATCTGGAGATGGCCATTAAAAGCGAGGGGGCAGACAATTTAAGAGCAGTGAAGTTGGACGGAGGAGAGCAGTCAGTGTGGGCAGACACATATGAGAAGGAGGGAGTCTTATTCTCTCTCTCTCTCTCTCTCTCTCTCTCTCTCTCTCTCTCTCCTTCTGTAAAGAAAGAAGATAAAAAAAAGTGCTTGAAATGACAGTGAATTAGAGCAATCTGGCCTTCATTGTGCGGTTAGATTTTTATCTGTGGTTTTGGCCCAGAAAACATCTCAAATCCCCACTTTCTTTGCTCTGCCTCCGCTTTTATTGTCGCTGCTGCTCCTTTCATCCAAGTTTACTTTTCATTCTGGCCCGGCTGTGGAGCGCGCCTTAATGAGCGTCCGTTCACACCGAAGCCTTCATCGCTGGCCCCATTAGAGCCTCACTACCTTGCTCCGCGGGCATGTTTGCTCCAGCAGGACCTTAACAGTTTGGCTGGTGTGACTGTACGCCAAGGCCAAGTATTATTGTTTTTGATACATGCCTAGAAAATGTTCCGCCTTCTGATGGAGTGAAAGATCTTGTCTACGGGCCTGGATTCAAAATGACGCAATCCTGGCAGCAACATAGGGAAATCCTTATGATAAGAGACATGGTTATCCCGCTAAACTAGAGATGGTTTACACAGAGAGCTGCTGTTTCACGGTGTCGTGGGCCAAAAACGCATGAAAGCATTTAAGAATATACATGAGGAGTTTACACGGGGACGCTGATGTCACATGAACGTATAAACTATGGCTTTCCAGACAAAATAGCTCTTAGTTTGGACGTTTTGCTCCTATTTTATTTCTTTTGGCAATGCTGATGTCCAAAACCAGAGGCAGCCGCTGTGTAGTGCTCTTGTTTTCAGGACACACTAATGTTAGCTCGCTACATACGTACTGCGGATCGGATCAAGCTGATTGGCGCTGATAGAGGCCATTTCTTTGGCTGTGCTGAATGTTTTGTTTCAGTGAGCTCCCCCAAAGCCATTCCTCTATTGCCCAGTGAGACAAATCTGATATGTTACTCTAAATCCAACATGTATAGAGAAAAAGAAACTGCGGTTCCATTTAAAGACTCCTGCCCATCTCTTCTTCAGCAGGCTTTCAGATGTGTGATATTTTATATCCTAATGCAAAACCAACGGAGCCAAGCTACACACATTCTTCCTCACCCATACTGAATCATGGAAGCCTGGAAATAGAGCTAATTTTCTCCCTCGGTTTCTCTGCTGTCTCTCTTTTAGGATTCTCTGTAGTCTCTGTGGATCTGTCCTGGCTAGAACTCTAACTGAAATAGCCTCAAGCACAGTGCTTCTTTTGTGGTTAGGCTTTTTTCCCCCCCAACAAGGTGTTTATGAAAAAGAACAGGATTTTTTCTCTTGGCCTCGGGTCCCGGTGTCGCTCCGGTGCTGCCTGCCTGCCTGCCTGCCTGCCCGGCTGCCTTTGTCAAAGGTCTTGTCTGGTAAACAGCCGTGTCCTACACACCCAGTTTATCACATTGGGAGTGGAAACCTAACAGGGTTGTATTTTGGGCTAAAATGCCTTTCCACCGATCCATGTCAGCGTTCTTCCTTTGTCCTCGCTCTGATTTTGGTTTTCTTTTTTTTTTTTTTACGTGGGCTAAAATCGATGCGGCTTGACTACAAAACCGGAGCGCCCCCTTGCTTCCCCGCTTACGTCTCCGGGTGCCCTCGCTGGGTGCCCTTGCTGGGTGCCCTCGCTGGATGCCCTCGCTGGGTGCCCTCGCTGGGTGCCCTTGCTGGGTGCCCTCGCTGGGTGCCCTCGCTGGGCGCACGCGGGCCAGCTGCACTAGATGCTTCTGACGTTTAGTGTGGGGACATCTGCTCTCTGGCCAATCTCTGGCCTGTGTTTACGAGCCGTCGCACTTAGCATGCTAGCCTGGCACCGAGACCGCCGTGGACGGGAACGTTACCAGGGCGACATCGTGATTGTAGTGCAGAATTGTGTTAACATTATGCATAGGCATGGTGTTTGTACTGCCACAAAAGCACGTTGTCTTCATAACCCCGAATATGAATGAAATAATGAAGCTCACATGGCCAGACCATATGAATTAGCTACGTATGTTAAGGAAGTATGCAAATAAATGTATTTTGATATTTTAGAAATTAGGGGTATGGTAAAATCAATTTGGTTTCAAATTATGATTTTTTGAGGATGGCAATTTGCAATTCTACTGATTCTGATAATACAGACAAAACATTATGCCAAAACTTACCTTCAAATTCTAAAATGAAATTATATAACCAGCCATAGTCAAATATTAACATTATAAAACATTTCAGACAAATGTTGTATATATGTTACTATTACATTATTATTACATTTTATATTGTATCATGCAGTTATTCTGTATTTTCAGAAATGTAGTTTTGTATTATTAAAAAAAAAAAAAGTTTCAGGAAATATTTATTTTTTTATTTTTTATTTTTTTTACAATTAATAATACTTGGCCTACTGCTTTCTTAAATGATTGCTTATACAGTTTATAAATGTATTGTTAAACAGAATACTAAATACATATTTTGTAAACATGTTTTGCAGGTTAACTTTCAAATTTCAGCCAAAAAAGTAAATGGAAACAGCAAATAATATTGGTGTGATTGAAGTGCTCACACTGTGAATCTATTAACATGCTTGTGCACGGATGTTCACAGTGTGGTTTGCCAGCATCCTTGCATGTCCAGTAGGGTCAACGCTGCACTAGCGAGCAGTGTAGCATTGGGAACACCAGAATTGACATGAAATGAAGAATGTGTTGCCGTAATACACGTCTAGCCACTGCACGTTTCACTCACTGTTTGTAACATCACCTGGCCAAGTATGTGTTTAAAACAAACAAGGTTAAATTGCATCAAATCCAATAATATAATATCTGCTTTATTTTCACACAAATATTTCCTCAGCCAAGGTTTTCCTAATCGCCCTCCATAAAGACATTGTAACCCCCATAATGTACATTTTTATATTGATATATTTTTAAGTTTGGCATATCTGCCTATGTCGTATGTAATTGTATTAAATAAACTGGGTCATTCAGCACTGACAGAAGGGCACACACACACACACGCACACGCACCCCCCCCCCACACACACACACACAAAACCGCCCACACACACTCAGTGTCATACCCATGCACGTGCATGTGCATGTGCACTCTCTCATTGGGGAGGACATGTGCTCCACTCAGCCTGTCATTACACAGGCCTTGATGTAGTCATTGGGTGGCACCGCAGCCTCTTATTATTGTCACTTTATGACAACTTTCGCTCTTTCTCACTGGCACAGGCTCCCTCTCTCCCTCTCTCTCCCTCCCCCCCTCCCTCCCTGTGTTTCGGTCTCCCTGTCTCCCCCTCTCCTTCCAAACCCACATCCATTTTCCTGGCTGTTGCGTCGGGAAGCCTGTTTGTTTTTAGTGTGTAAACCCTCTCGACACACTTCCCCAGGGCATGCACTTTTGGTCTCCATTTGCACAGGCCTGAAACCGGAGACGGGACGTAACCCGGCCCTTGTTCCCCAGCTTTGACGGCGGCATCTGACAGTTATTGTGTTTTGGTTTCATGAATAATAGGCTTGCTAACTGTAGTCCCCCCCTTCCCCAAACCCCCTGCCCCCTCCTCCCCCGCCAATCATCACCTCTTCCCACCCAGCAGTGTCCCCAGTGTCCCACTGGTGTGTGTGGGAGGGAGGGTCTCTGTCGCAACATGTACATGAGCAACTTATTTACGCGGGGGGCTGGTCTGATGTTGGCTGTGGGTGCGTGCGGGGGGTTGCGTTACCCTAACTTTGCACCACCACCACCTGTCAGCCCACTGTTTGGGTTTGAGGATTTATGGCATTATGATTTGTTTACCATAGGGTGTAATTTATTATTCTACCAACTGAAGTTGAATAAACTGGACTGATTGAATAGCTAGCTCTCTGCCTCAGACGAAGGGTTACAGTATAGGGTGACTGGGTTTATAATTCTGTCACAGAGACTTCTCTGTGTGTGTGTGTGTGTGTGTGTGTGTGTGTGTGTGTGTGCGTGTGTGAGAGAGAGAGAGAGAATATATTTGAGGCGTAGGTGCTGTAACATATACATTAGAGAGTGTTTGAAAGAGAGTGATTGACATTTTGATGGATATAACGTTGGCGACAATTCACAAGAGAGAGATTTAAAGTGAGCGTGGGTCAGAGAATGCAATAAAGGGAGCAATATGGAGAGTTTCACATCCTACAGATCCTTCCTTACAGCATAACCACTCCTCATTCAAGTTTCAGACATATAAAAAGTGAGGATACTGTAAAAACAATAGATTTCTCTGTTTTGCCAAGTTGCTCGGCAATGCTATTTTGAACAAGCTCTTATCATGCAATATACCTGACATTAAACTGTCAGGCGATTGGGTGATAGTGCTTGCATGGTGTAATAGGGTAAGAAACATTATGTTAAGGGAGAACATATATGAATGGGCCGCTTTAGCTTGCATCTGATAGCAGTTAGCATGAGTCTGCCATTAGCAACTGTAACTTTGTTAGCGCCTAATTTTATTTTCATTGGAATACCATGACCGACCCTTCCAACACTGCTTAGAGCCATGCAGTCATTACAAAACCATTAAACACATTGTCTGTTGATTAGCCATCACACTTACAGCACCAAGGGGAGTTTCAAAACAATTGTTTAATTACTTTACGGTTAGGGTTTCTTTTAACATTAAATGGAACTAGTGTTCATATATTTTTATTTCAAGTAATTTTCAATAACGAAAACTACAATATACAATATAAACAACATGTCTTTAATGGACTTGCTATAATTTATATTCAAAGCAATATCTCAAATTGTGCATCTCATTCAATTATGATTACTCTAACACAATACTGTAAAGGTCTTTTCAACCAAAAGTGTCAGGCACCAAACATACTACAGTAATGGTGCTAGAAAAAAAAGGAGAAAGATATCTGAACGAGACCTGAGGCAGTGACACATTGTCTTTCCACTTATTTATTGTTGTAGGTTCTGCAGTGCAATTAGTTTTACATAGCAAATAGTGAAAGAACTATCATGTTACGTTGTTGTTTTTGAGAAGTGCGACATTTCCTTCAAGGATGTGGGGGAAAAAACCGGAAAGTATTTTTGTGAAACTGTAGACCAGCACTTTCCCTGAGCTATTGAGGAGTATGCAAATGATGTGCTCTCATCTGAATTAAGATAATGCCAGTGGTGAGGGCAGACTGGATTGGTTATACAGAGGAACCTACAATTAGCTTATTGTCTGTTTGAATGCATTTCAGCTCTGCAGTTTGTTTCTCTGAACAGCGACCATGAAGCACAGCTTAATGTTTGCACTCCACGTCACCTCATGTTTAAGTACAGGCCTGATAAATGGGCAACATGACTGGACTTTCCAATGGCCTAGATGCAATGGGTGAATGAATGGGTCATACTACAGCTATAACTAGGCTCAGGTGTGTGTGTGTGTGCGTGCATGCATGCGTGTGTGTGTGTGTTCCCTGAAAGATGGAAAGCATCACAGACTGAAAAGTAAGAAGGAAAAGAGATCAGTCACCCCCGACAGAGATGCAGATGTTGGTATATTTAGGAACCATCTCTCTCTCTCTCTCTCTCTCTCTCTCTCTCTCTCTCTCTCTCTCTCTCTCTCTCTCTCCTCTCCTCTCCGCTGCTCGCTCAGTGTCAGAACCACCATTTTGGAGGAGCTGCTCAGATTTCAGGACCCAGCTTGACACGTATATACCCTGCCTCTCCTGTGCGGGTGGTGTGAGGCTGTAGGAGAGCGTGTTGGAAGCGGCCAAGAACCAGTAGGATTGCAGCTGATCCTTGCTGATCCATCTGTGCTCCTGGTGTGTACGTGCGTGTGTGCATGTGCGCGCGCATGTGTGTGTGTGTGTGTGTGTGGGGGGGGTCTCCTGAGGTCAGGGAGCTGAAAATCACAAAGACATGTGGAATGCTTAAGCCAGGCCAACACAAACAGGCAAAGCAGACCCTGTGTCCACCCAGGGCCTGCCACTGCCAAGAAGCCCACACTACCAGCCTCTAACTCAGTGCTTCTCACACTGGTCGAGCCATTATCCACAAAAATGCCCCGCAAAAGTACAGTACACACACCAAAACGCTGGCCATTGATAAAAACAAACATACATTTAAATGGTAAATGTGTGTACATTTTATTTGAGGTAATCTACACATATTAGATACAGATAGATACAAATGTTAAACCAACATTATTTTATAATGTGGGAGAGTTCGCACCCCTTCACCGCTCTGCTAGCTAACCCATGTGTGAGCTATGTCTTACTTCACAAGGTCCTAAGGGCTGACATGTTTGTCTTGTACTGTGTTTACCTGCTGATACTATCGTACTATGGGGCTATAGCTACAGTAAGACACAAAACAGTGCTCGCATGTGAGTGGCTGATTAAGGGCGACATTACCCCAAAACTTGCAGTGGCTGCTGCCAACATCAGCTGTCTTGAACCTGTGTGTTCAGCTATTATGGAACATAAATAGACCTCCAGCAGTGGGTTGCTTGAAAAGCAAAACAAAGGGGTGAAAGAAAAGTCTGCCTGTCATTTGTCAGGATTTGCGTGTTTAGTTTACAAACCAGTGTGTGAAATTTATAGGCTACAGCTTGACCTTATCACAAAGGGCTCATACAGACCCAGAGAGTTGTCGGCATTGTGAAGATAAAACGTTTTTAATAGGAATCGGACTGTGCTTTCATCTCCCATTTTCTGATCATAACCATTATGAGCTTAACACACAGAGGAACCATGTCTGAGGTGCACGCTGCCTTCCCGGCAGGCATTCCTAACAATAGAGGGCATTTTGGTCCAGCAGAACTTAGTTGGCTGCAACAAAATGACGGGTGCAGTTAGAGTTTCATTTACAGAGAGAGAGAGAGAGAGACTGGGAGAGAGAGACTGGGAGAGAGAGACTGGGAGGGAGGCAGACAGAGAGAGAGAGAGGAAGACAGAGAGAGAGAGACGGTCAGAGAGAGAGAGGGAGAGAGAGAGACCGGCAGAGTGAGTGAGAGAGAGTGAGAGCGAGAGAGAGCAAACACACGCACGCCGGGTGTGTTGAATTATGGGTAAAGACAGCTGAGGCTAACCAGGTTTGGTTTCCATGAAGCAGTGGGGGGCTTATTGAAAAACAGAAAGTGTACCACTCTCTATAAGGCGGTACACCCCCCCCGTCTCCCCCATCCCCACAACCACCACCACCACCAAAAAAAAAAAAGCCAGCAGTTGAACATAAAGTAGAACACCTTTCAAAAGCATTAAAACACATGGGTTCAGTAAGACCACGAAAATGTTCCACGAATCCTCAACATTCAGAAGAAAGAAAGAGAAGTTGGGGCAGGGGAGGGGGGGGGGTCTAGAGGAATAGAGGGAGCGAAGAGCAAACGAGAGGAGGGATCTGTCCTCACATTTGCTATCAATTTAGGGCACTGAAAATAAGCACCAGGTTTCACTGGAGCCAGTTGGAACACCAGGAATGTTTTTCTATATAAAGCAGAGAGAGAGAGAGAGAGAGAGAGAGAGAGAGCGAGAGAGAGTAGGGGTGGAGATTGGGGGGGAGTGAGACAGGAATACAGAGAGAGAGAGAGAGAGTAATGGAGTGAGAGACTGAAGCCAGGCAGGGTCCAGATGTGAATCTATATGTCTGTCTCTTCCTTTTGTCTGTCTGGAGTCTGCTGACAGGTAAGAGATGGGCTAAAAGACCCTCTGACTAATAAGCGTGCGAGAGATGGAGTGAAACAGAGTGATGGGCTCACATGCGTCCCAGGATCCTGTTGCCATGAAACTGTCAGTCAAACCGTGGGCCTGTGATTCATTGGCCGAAGGGGACGGGATTGGGCAGGCCCGCTCCCCTCGTGAAAACTATTAAACTCACTATTAGCATCGCTTTCAGCCAACAAACAAAGAATGTCATATCTGCTGTCATGGTATTTCCACATGTAGCGCGTGCGTACATTGCAGAAGAATGTATGTTTTGCCTCCAGTCGCCATTACATCCCTCATTTAAAAGCACCTGCACAGAATTTGCCATTCCCACTTTGCTCCGCAAGGGATCTGTGCCCCATCTGGCCAGCACATACACACATGTATCGCTGACATGCAGACATGCAGCTAGCGACACACGACACACTCTCGGCCCCCGACATACAGATGTGTAAGCTCTGGGCGTGTGACATGCACACAAGCAGCCATTGTCCTCCAGTGCTACAGTAGCACTGCAGTGTGTGTGTGTGTGTGTGGCTATGCTAGTGAGACTGGAGACTCCCTGTAGGCCCTGCGGATGAAGGAGGTCATCTTTTCAAGAGCGAATCGATACTTCTAAATTTGAGCATTGCCGCAACCCTTTCCCATTCCTTGTTTTTCAGCAGTTCAGTTACCACTGCTGCATTATATTGTACTGTACTGTAACAATTACAATTATTACTGAACAAATTAGGTTATTTAGCAGACGCTTTTATCCAAAGCGACTTACACCATGCGCAGGTATTTACATGGAGCAGGTAGGGGGTTAGTCATCTTGCTCAAGGATGCTTACAGGTGGGTCAACTCTGGGGTTTGAACCCAGGACCTTGCGGCTAGGGGTCCAACACCCAGACCACTAGACCATCCTGCTCCCCCCTACCCCCCAGCTGCAGGACGAACCATTCGGGCCATCCTAGCCAGCATATGTAGGGTAGACGGCGTCTGCTGGCTGATTTGTATAAGCGTTTAGAAGCAGCCGTGCGTTAATAAGGGTTTGTGTCGCGCTGAACGTGCAAGGCTTTGGGCAACAGTACACGCACACGCGGGGGGTGGGGGGGGGGTGGGGGGGTGGGGGGGGTTAGCTTGTTAGCTAACGTCTCGTTAAGTAAGCTGACAAAGCGCTGCTCTTCTCACCAACAAAGTGTTGTTCTTGTGTTGGTGGAAACAGTTAAAAAAGACCCGGAGAAGCAACAAGGACGTCTGAAAGAAAGAGGGAGAAAGAAGGCCCCAGGAGGGGGTGGCGGTGGGGGGGGGTTTGAGGGCGAGTAAGAGAGAGACCAGATGTGTCTTTTGTTTAGATTTGAACGGGGCGGAAAGGAAGGGTGTAGGTTAGGAAGCAAGCAAGCAAGTGAGAGAAAGAGGGAGTCCAAGTGGGAACGAGTGTTTTTGGTTCTGTGTGTGTGTGTGTGTGTGTGTGTGTGTTTGGAGAGGAGGGTGGTGGTAGTGGGACGGGGGGGGGGGGGGGTCTTTAATTAAACAAAACCATAAAAAGCCGAGTGCCCGGTGTGTTGAAACAAGGGGACGGGGGCTGTACAGTATGCGTGCGATTACCTACCAGCAAAACCACATTCATTATCCTAATTGCTACAATGGTCCCGGCGGTTGGGGGGCTGAAAAAGGGGGTGATGGCGAGAGGGGCTGCGTTGTTAACATTTGTTAGGCTCATTGACTCCAGAATTCATGGTGTCTGTCATTATAGGCCATTTGGGTATTCTCTGGGGCTTGTATTCACGAAGACTGCTACAATATAGATGGCTAACCTAAATCCGGTCTACCTCTGGATTTCACAAGGTTATGGAATGTCAACAATGAGTTTGAATGTTATTCCTGAGGCCATATACATTCTGACACGGGTTAGGGTCTTGCCTGTGAGTGGGTGATGACGAGAAGAGGAGAAATGAGCCAAATTGACATCCTGTGACTGTTTTTCTAATGTTTCACTATACTTCCACCGCATCGCCAGCAACTTGGACTAAAGTTACACTGCATTTGTCTGTGTGTGTGTGTGTGTGTGTGTGTGTTTGCACGTTAGCATGTATGCGTGCGCACGTGTGCACAGAGTGACTGTAGCTGGAGCAGCGAGCTCAGAGCAGATGTTGACGATGAATGCAAAGTCTCACGGAACTCAATCTGTTCAGCGCCGAGCCCACTGCGAGCCCACTGGGAAATGTTGCCAGTTGTGATCACCAATATGGCCTGCAGTTGTTTGTGAAACATTTGCACTACATCGCTGAATTCTTTATCACACGCTCACAGGAAATGAAGTACTAAGTCACTGAAATCCCCACCCCCACCCCCCCAAGACAGAATCGTCTTCGCTGCTCCGTGTGTGTGTGTGTGTGTGTGTGTGTTGACATGCTCATGCTTTTTGTTGCTTTAAAATAAACTTTTATGCCTAAACTGGACTTTTCTCAGGATAATATCATTACAATAATATATTGGTTGTAAACATCCCTCATGTCTCTCTCTCTCTCTCTCTCTCTCTCTCTCTCAATTCAATTCAATTCAAGTTAGCTTTATTAGCATGACAGTTATAA
>JAODLL010005038.1:0-10775 GCA_026546735.1 Forbesichthys agassizii
ACATATACATACACATATATACATATACATATACATATACATATATACATATATATATACATATACATATACATATACATATACATATATACATATATATATACATATACATATATATATATAAATAATGCAGGTGTGTTATCTAGTTATAATGCAGGAGTGTTATCTAGTTATATTGCAGGTGTGTTATCTAGTTATAATGCAGGAGTGTTATCTAGTTATATTGCAGGTGTGTTATCTAGTTATGATGCAGGTGTGTTATGTACTTTAGAATTTCTTACATTTTCTGGCCGATGGTTGAGTTTTCCTGGAAGAGCAAATCAACATCAACGTCGACGTTACAGGTGGTGATACACCAGGTCATGCCACCAACCACCTGGTCAACAACAACAACAGAAACAGCTGCAGGAGATTAAGGAATCTCCTGACAGCACATCTATCTGTGTCAACACATATCACATCCTGACAAACAGTCAGAGAGTATAGTCTGGAGGTCTGGGTGTTGGACTACCAGTAGGGGCAGTATAGTCTGGAGGTCTGGGTGTTGGACTACCAGTAGGGGCAGTATAGTCTAGAGGTCTAGGTGTTGGACTACTAGTAGGGGGCAGTATAGTCTAGAGGTCTAGGTGTTGGACTACTAGTAGGGGGCAGTATAGTCTGGAGGTCTGGGTGTTGGACTACCAGGCAGTCCAATTCCAATTATCCATAACATATTATGGATAATTGGATGCTTTTATTTAACTGCCTGGTGACTGGGTGGTTGCCAACCACGTCTATGTGGGGGCCTGCAGCCTTTAGAAACTGCAATGTGACTAAACGCTATATAAAGAAACGTTATTTGACTATGCAGTTAACAGCAAAAGCACTGAATTCAATTAGACGCTCAGAACAATAGCTAACTATTTCACCTGAGTGACTTTTATTACAGAATGGGATCATTCCAGCTTTGAGACAGGACCACACCTTGTCAAAAGGAGACAGGCCTTTAATCCTCGCTCTGAAGTATCCTGCAGCAAGCAGTAGCTCCAAGATCTCCAGCAGCTTCACTTGCTGTTCCTCATCTTCTCTGCTCTCCACCTGGAACAGAGACAAGACTTTTTTTCAGGTCCACCCTACGCCGAATCATGTAATATTTACACGGGACACACTAAAATACATGTCTGGATACACAATAGGTTACAGGTCCACAAGACAAATACAATGAAAAGAGACTGGTTGGCAAGAACTACCGTATCGTACTGACGTTCTCGTCTATCGTCTAACGCCAGACTTTCGGTGACAGCAGGTCAATAACGGTGTTATATGAATATCACAAATTCGTAAATGTCATAACCACTGTGTCCTTAAATGTTACCTGGATAATATTTCCATCCTGGTCATACTGAGCTGATATTTTAGATCCAGTTCGGACTCTCTGGAACACAGATGCGGTCGCCATATTGAAGAATGACTGTCACATGACCGAACATGACCGCAAACTAAAGCTGCGTTCAGGACGGTGGAACGTTTGCTACAAGTTCAATGAACGCGAACGGCAGTGGACTGAACAGCAGGTTACAAAACAGGGAGCTGTCCAAATGGTCTGTGGGTTGAACAACGCTCACATGGCTAACAACAACAAGCCATCGTTTGTGTTTACTGCTTTAGATTTTTGTGTTTAAGCAGTACAGATGAACAAGATGATAGTAGAACCAGCGTGGCTCTAGAACCACTTCTATTGGCGCATAGCGCACTGTTCCGAAGTAAGGGCTGTCAACATATTGGATTTCAGAATATCTGGCATTTCATATCAGAATGAGATGGCATACAATTAAGGTGGAAACATGATATAAAACCGACATTTTTTAATGGTATTAAATAGTGATGATGACTTATACTCACAAATACAACAAGGATTTAAAAAAACGTTTTTTGATCAACTTTATTAACATTTCTTCATAAAATAAAAGCATTAACGACATTCAATGTTTACATTTGAAAATGTAAATTACCAGCCACACAAAAAAAATGTAATAATAATAATAATAATAATAATAATAATAATAATAATAATAATAATACAGATTGCACTATAATACTGTATATTCATATAATATGGAGGTCATACATTATATAAAGTTATATGTTTCCAACGCACCAATACGTTTTAAGGCAGGTTTGTTTTTAACAAGTTTAAGTGAATGTACAAAGATATAAAATTCTGTTTAAAAAATGTTCTAAAACACCCAGGTAAATATGCGGCTACACGTCGTCACGCCACGCCACGCCCATTAAACGGAGCAACGTCTTTGAAAGTAGTTCAAGAACTTTTTGAACGTTTTCGAGTTTTCTCGACACACTCTAAATTACAAATACTATTAACACCTCTTGCTATTTATATTTATATTAATATTGTCGGTAAAAATCATTAAAAAATATATATATTTATATTTTATGAATACATACATTTTATTTGACCGAAATATCCAATAAATAATAAGCAAACTTTACATTGTGGTTTCATCTGTTTCCACAGGAGGGCGACCTAATACCATGGACAAAAACCATAACCAGAAGAAGAAGACAGTTTGCGACAGTGGTGGTGATTTTCTGTTAACGTTTTATGACAACGGATCGAGTAACGTCACCACGCGTGTGTAAGTCTGAGCCAGAGGTAAATATTACATACAGTCGTCAATTTTTGTAATTGTCAAATCTGTGGGCGCCATGGTGATGCCTGGAAAGAAGAAAGAGAAGAAGAAAGAAAATAAATCAGAGAATAAATCAAAAAATACATCGGAAAATAAGAAACGCAAGAAGATTCCGGAGAAGGTAGACGGATCCGTGGCTGTGGATTATGATGAAGATGAGTTACTGGAGGACGATGAAAACGTGTCTAATGATGGATATCAGAGCAGCGACGACGAGAGAAGACACCAGAAGCTTCTTGAAGCCATTAGCTCCATCGGAGGAAACAAGAAGAAGCTTCATGAAAGATCTGAAGCGGCGCTCCTTTTGTCAGAGTTCTCCGTGCATGCTGAAGGTGAGGGGGATAAGATCAACATAGCGGATCTGATTGGGACCATGGACCAGACCCCCGCCGTGTCCAGAAAGTCCAAGAAGCAGTTAAAGCACTTCCAGAGCAGCTCCAAGCCTGTCGCTTGCCCCCTCAGCCGGCAGGAGACGGAGCGTATTCAGAGGGACCTAGCCTTCCAGAAGAACTCGGCGGAAGTGTCGCGCTGGCAGGGCGTAGTGCGGCAGAACCAGCGCGCGGAGCAGCTGGTGTTCCCGCTGAACCAGGAGCCTTCAGGTCCGAAGCCGCTGGAGCAGCTGGCGTCGGGCTGGAAGAGCCAGACGCCCCTGGAGCAGGAGATCTTTCAGCTGCTGTCCGCCAACAAGCAGCCGGTCCACAAGGTGGCGCTCACGCCCGTGGAGGAGGCGTCCCTGAAGGCCATGAGCCTGGACGAGGCCCACATCCGCCGAGCAGAGCTGCAGAAGGCGCGTGCGCTGCAGTCGTACTATGAGGCCAAAGCTCACCGCGAGCGCAGGATCAAGAGCAAGAAGTACCACAAGCTGCAGAACCGCTCCAAGCGCAAAGAGCTCCTCCGGCAGTTTGAAGAGAAGGTGAAGACGGACCCTGCGGCCGCGCTGCAGGACCTGGACCGGATGGAGGTGTCTCGCATGCAGGAGCGCATGTCGCTCAAGCACCAGAGCAAGGGCAAGTGGGCGCGGTCCAAAGCGATCATGGCCAAGTACGACCTGGGCGCCAGGCGGGCGCTGCACGGCCAGCTGGAGGTCAACAGGGACCTTACGCAGAAGATGGTGACCTCCCTGGAGGAGGAGGAGGAGGAGGAGGAGGAGGAGGGGGGTCTACTGCCAGACTGTGTGAACGAGGCAGAGGAGGTTTTGGAGCCCAGCAACCCCTGGATGAGAGGGAAGCTCTCTGAAGAGAATCCTCCAGCAGCAGACCCCCTGGAGGCTCAGAGCACCCCCGCCGCTTCTGCCTGCCCCGCAGGAGGAGAAGAGAACGAGGAGCAGGAAGTGGACGAGACGGAGGAGGAAGTCCTTCTAAGACAGTTTGAGGCCAAGAGGAAGTTGTGGGAGACTGAAGAAGCATCTGGAAATCATGAGGAGCCACAGAGCTACGCAGGAGCAGCTGTTCCAGGAGCAGGAGGCAGGCAGGAGGAGGAGCAGGAGGAGGAGCAGCAGGAGGAGCAGCAGGAGGAGCAGCAGGAGATGGAGGAGGAGCAGCAGGAGGAGGAGGAGCTGGCAGAGTTCACCAGCCTGTTCCAGCAGGTGTCAGGGGGCCTTGGGGACCCAGCAGAGGTCTCAGTGGGCCAGCAGGAGGAGGTAGAGAGCCCCAGAGCCCTGGAGGAGGTGGAGCCCCGCCCCCCGAAGCCTCCCCGTGCCAGGAAGAGGAGGAGCGGGGCGGTGGACCTGGCAGACGTCCTCACCAAGGAGGGGCGTGTCCTGGCCGTGCCGCTGGCCCCCGTCACCCGAGGCGACGGCGATGATGGGCAGGAGCAGCGTGACATCATCAGGGAGGCATTTGCCTGCGACGACGTGGTGGCTGACTTCCTGCAGGACAAGCGCAGGCAGGAAGTGGCGGGGGAGCGCCCCGCTGTTGACCTGGTGCTGCCCGGCTGGGGGGCGTGGGGGGGGCAGGGCCTCAAGGCCCCCCGACACAAACGGCGCCGCTTCAGGCAGCAGGCCCGGCCCCCCCTCCCACGCAGGGACGGCCATCTCCCCACGGTCGTCATCTCGGAGAAGAGGAACAGTTCTGTTTGTCTCCACCAGGTGTCATCGCTGCCCTTCCCCTTCGAGAAGCCCTCCCAGTTTGAAGGAACCATCCGGGCTCCGCTGGGGGCGGCCTGGAACACCCAGAGCACCCTGAGGAAGATCACCAAGCCCAAGGTCCTGACCCGCCTGGGAGCCATCATCCAGCCAATCAACAGAGAGGAGCTGATGAGGGGCGGGGCCAAGAGCTGAGCTGAGGTGAAGGGGGTGGGAGACCTAAGATGTGGACATGAATGGTGTGAGTCCTGGGGAGAGAAATGTAATTAGTCTTTATGTTGGGTTTGTTTGTTTTCCCAGTTTTGACTTTTCAATATTTTGAATAAATTATGTTTGGACTTAGATATAATTGTTTAAGCCTATTTATTCCTTGGGGTATTTCTGACCACCTTCTTCTATGATTTAGTGACATTCCAGGATAAATGGTCTATAAATACTATTTTTAAAAAAGGATGTACAAACCATGAATATGACAGGTTACTACAAATGAGTTACATGCCAAGGTGAGTTCAACCAAGTGTTGCTGTTAGTGAGTAATAAGAGATACAACTAAGTTTTAGACATATTTATATTGATTTTAACTATCTGTTTCATTTATCTATATATCTATTAGTCAATCAATCAATACATCTTTATTATCCTCGAGGGGAAATTATTTCGGCATCAGGAAATGGGTACAGGATATCCTCACAATCCACACATACATATCAAATACACAGTATGACATGCAGTGTACAGAATTGGTAATATTAGCAATGTAAGTACTCATTAGTAGCATTTATTAGTGTAATGGCCTCAAAGGAATAAAGGAGATCCTACTATCAGTTTCAAAGAAATTCTTCCAAAACATTGATCAATAAAAATAAAACTACTACTATTAATCTGTTGCTATAAATATATAAAGTGTTGATAAGTCACTACTTATTTTATTACTTATGATTGCTTGCCTCATATTCATACTTCCGCTCAGGATCTCTAATGAAGAGCTATTATTGTATAGTAATAACTACATTAATCTCATGTTCCTGAGGCGTCTGTCAGGCCAGGTGAAGAACCAGTGTGGTTGCTCTCTGTAGATTTTCCACCACATTATGTGGACCTTTACAGAGCTGTCTCGTCTTCCACATGATGGACACTCTATTACAGAGACTCCACAATGCATCAGTGCAGGTAATGCCTGTCAGCTGAGAGGCAACAGAGAATTCCATTAGAACACTTCTAGTTCTAAATCACTCACACACACTAGTGAACGATCTCTTTCAGGCAATTACAACAGCTTCATACACCTTTCACCAGTGTACAGAGGCGTCCACTGGGGTGTAGCACTGCAGACCTGTGAAGCAGGGCAGCTTTATGTCATCGCAGCAGCTATTTATGGAGCAGAGCTGTGTAAGGGAGCATATTGCCATCCATAATGCCAGCCATAAGATTGCTAAAATATTTGTTATCGGATGAAGGAGCAGTTTAGCCTGTCGAATGATTCTGTGGGAAGACACCTAATATATAAATCACAACAGGACGCTGATCACAAGTTAAATAAGGAGAACATATTTGACTAAATAAAATGGGTATGTAAACATGAACACCATATAGAGTATTTGAACTGTACTGTGAGAGCAGGTGTAAAAGAGGAGCTCGTTCTCATCGTGACAGCTGGAAGCTTAACTTAGTTGGGTGCTAACCTGCTCATGCACACCAAATT
Organism: Forbesichthys agassizii; assembly: GCA_026546735.1. Classification (NCBI taxonomy): domain Eukaryota; kingdom Metazoa; phylum Chordata; class Actinopteri; order Percopsiformes; family Amblyopsidae; genus Forbesichthys; species Forbesichthys agassizii. Next base: position 6,476 of record JAODLL010005038.1, read on the forward strand.
AAATTAATGGAACAAATTTCCCTGCTAATTAAGATGAAATCCGTGTCAGTTGTAACCTTGCTGGGTACTAATTATGTACAAATGATTTATCATCTGTGGTCTCCATAGCAGTGCCTCACCACTGATCAACACTGACAGCTTGTTCTGCAGAGAGCCAGCTAGCCAATAGGAGCCCAGCGCTGCCTCTTCAGCTAGCCAATAGGAGCGTAGCGCTGAGTCTGTCCTCCACGCCATTAACCTACATTGACAGTTCAGCTGAGAATCACTCCTCTCCATCTTGTTTCACTCAGCAGAATGAAAATAAAGAACCTTCTGGCAAACTGAACAAAGATCTAAATGAAGGATTCGTTTGGTTGATTTGGTGTGTATTGTATTGTATAACTTGTATTATTAACTGTATTTACAACAGATGAATTGTCTGCACACACTTTCTGTTAACTATATGAACATGAACACTAGAATAAGATCCAATTCAATATGCTGTGCTACATTGCAGATAATTTTCTTGACAAAAGAAATGTCCACTAGGTGGCACTCGAGGTTCAGCCTGGCAACGACCACAGTTCGTATTCCTCACGGGTAAAATATACGAATATGCAGGATCAAACATTACGTTGTGACTGGGATAGTCCATCATGTTTTCTGGAGCCTTGCAGATACAGATATATTCCACTGGACACCAGCGCTCATTAGCATGAGAATCTGGACACAGCGGCCATCTGTAATCATTGTTGTGCAGGCCTTTCTCATTATAGCGGGCGCGCACACAGGCAGCAGCCAGATAGCGTTCATTTGCATTTCGTCTCCACATTCACGCTCATTCTCACAAAGAAGGACAGAGTGTGTTTTCTCTTACCGTTAAAGAGAGACAGAAGCCAACTACTTTTCTGGGCGTATAATTATGTAAAAGTGTCAAATCAGGCTTCGGGTTCATTAAGATGACACCTGCAGAGCATGTTCGTTGACTCGTCGTTGCATTGTTCAGAATGTCAGCATGTTGAAACAAGACGGTCCGTAATGGCACTCGCCGCTCCTCCACGTGTGTGTGCATGATCATCTTTCCTCATGGGGAGTATCCTGATCTTTAGCTGGTGAGATGGCGAATTGTTCTAAAATACGAAGACTACAATTAAATGTATAAAAAATACCATATAGATATAATAAGAAGTGTTTACACATTTCTCCCCAGAATTATATATTCATGATAATAATAAAATCTATATTTTAAAACGTTTTTATTTGCGTTCTTTCATCCCAGTAATATAGCCTATCTAATGCACTCTAATAACATGCCTGAATAATCACATTTGTATGTGTAAACATGTAAATGTTTCATTACTTGATCATAGCCTCCTGGCTGCTGCTGCTACGGTGGGTCAGAGGTCAATGGTATACAACAGGGAGGTCAGGGGGCCTATTACCGAGAGCTGGGACCTGCTCCGCTCCGCTGGGGCTGACATTTACGAGGTCCTCCTTGCCATCAGTTAGTCTCCCGCAGCAGAGGCCCTCAGCAGCCTAATGAAAGGCCCTTATAGTGGCTGATGGATGGGAGGCGTGCTCCTGCCTGGTGTCACTGGCCCCAGCAGCCCCTGACACCTAATTGAAAGCCCCCATACCCTCATCCACTTCCTACCGCCTTTATCGCTCTAATTATCAGGGTTAAGGACGTCTCCTGTGGGATTATGGGATGTGCAGCATGTTAGGCCATGACAGACGCCTGACTGAAATAAAAGGATCTCAAATGAAAATGTATAGTTTTAGTATGATCCTAATGACATGTTCTAGGGTTATAATTAATCTCTACTATGATTTGTGCTGCGTTCTAAACAGATTGGAAATGTTTATATGTACATACATACATAAATACATACATACTGTATATATAGTAGCTAAATGTAAACCACAGTACACATAGACCTTTATACACATAATTTACTGTCTTTCAGTCTTTAGAAATGTGACATTTTAAGTAGAGCACAAATCTTAATTTCAGTGGTGAATATTAAGCCCCTGGTGAACATCTGTCTGCCTATCGTGTGTGTGTGTGTGTGTGTGTGTGTGTGTGTGTGTGTGTGTGTGTGTGTGTGTGTGTAAAAAACACGTCCACAATATTGAAATGAAATTAATTCGTTTTTCATTTTGATGTATTGTTCATGCATCTACTCTAAATATCTGCATTTATAAATCGTTATTATCGATATTAACGTTTCATGCTGCGGATAAATAAATATAAAAATAAGACTATAGAATATATCGTTAGGTTAGTTCTCTTCTGATTGAGTTTTCATCTGGAGGATTTCTTTGGTCTTTTTTTCTTAAATTAATGAAATTCTGACCATTTAATTTGGCGACTTTTTATGTGACGTTGCAGCAGGCAACGTGACACGTCACGTCACAGCAGGTGACACGTCTCTGCAAGCTGATTGGCTTTCCTTGTGGCTCTGGCTCAGCTTGTTTCGTAGCATTCAATTCTGAGACTTATTATGAACTTGATCTGTTCCATTTGACGCATTTAACCATTCAATGAGATGTAGTTTATGTGAGGAATGATTCTTTCGGCGTGAGGTAAGAAGGTTCACTGCAAAAGTAAATAACCAGGTTAAGACCACAAGTTTCCGCTAGCAAATGCTAACATAAGCTAAGCTAGTGGTAACTTTGAGACAACCTGATAACACTAAGATGTCTTTTTTTAATCTCCTAATATATATAATATATATTTTCACCTCTCTGTGCTTACGGGTTACGCGTGATGATAAAAAAGCGTGTTGACTGGAGTTAGCAGAAGATAGTTAGCATAGCTCAGCCGAAAGTTACGCAAACCTCATAAAGCATAAAATCGATGATTAAGTCACATCGATGTCACATGCAAATTGAACAAGCAAGTCCTCTGTGTTAAGCTGGCCCAACATTAGAGGATTTTTAGCCCGTGATCAACTAAAAATGCTTGTGCCACATTTTTAACAAACGGTTCACACGTAAACGAGTTATAAGTTGCTGTGGCTGCAAAGCTACAGTGAGCTATTCAACAGAATAAACCGTGTACAGTAAACATATGTAGACACACTAAAGTACACTGGCGTGCTGTTCTAGTGCAGTTAATCACTATAAGTAATGAATAACCCTGCAGCACGGCAGACGCGCTGGATGCTACGGACGCCTGTGACGTTAGCAGCTATGGCTGACGGCTTCCCCGCGGGCCAGTCGCGCCTGGGCGGGCCGTACATCTCCGTCACCAGCAGGTAGATGCCCCGGGTATTGGTACTTTAAATGCATCCCTGTCTGTGACGCTTCATAGAGTTCAAGCAGCTCTTTGGGTTTTGATCATATTTAGGTGATGACATTAAACAGATGCCATGCGCGTGTGTGCGTGTGTGTGCGCGCGTGTGTGCGTGCGCAGGACCACCAACATCTGCATGCGCGGGGCCCTGCTGTTCCTGGTGGGCGTGGCCCTGGCTCTGGTCCTCAACCTGCTGCAGGTCCAGAGGAACGTCACCCTGTTCCCTCCTGACGTGCTCAGCTCCTTGCTGTGCTCCGCCTGGTGGGTCGCCCCCTGCTGTGGCAGTGCTGCAGGTACATGCACACGTGCATATGTACGCACGCGTGCGCGCAAACACACACACACACACACACAAACCTACCTGTCTCTCCTCAGCTGTGATTGGCCTGTTGTGTCTCTCCTTAGCTGTGATTGGCCTGTTGTACCCCTGTATCGACCAGCGCCTGGGTGAGCCCCACAGGTTTAAGCGGGAGTGGTCAAGTGTGATGCGTTGTGTCGCTGTGTTTGTGGGCATCAATCACGCAAGTGCTGTATCCTTAGCAGCCATCACTATGACAACCATCTGACCCCTGATTGGCTTGCTGTGATGTGGTGTTTGAGTCGTGCTCCTTAGCCCCTCCCTCCTCAGAAGGTGGACTTTGCCAACAACGTTCAGCTGTCTCTGACTCTGGCGGCTCTCTCCATCGGCCTGTGGTGGACGTTTGACCGCTCTCGCACCGGCTTTGGCCTGGGCGTCTGCATTGCCCTGCTGGCTACGCTGGCCACCCAGCTCCTGGTCTACAACGGAGTCTTCCAGTGAGTTGAAGTTGTCACCGTAGCTAGGCCTGTCACGATCACTCTATTTTGTTGGCCGATTAATTGTCCAAGAAATAATGGCGATAAACGATATTATTGTCATTTTAAGGGCAGACCAGAAAAGACATGGGTGGAATGACTATATACAGTGGCAAGAAAAAGTATGTGAACTCCTTGGGATTACGTGGAGTTTTGCATGAATTGGTCATAAAATGTGCTCTGAACTTC
>JAODLL010005039.1:0-10772 GCA_026546735.1 Forbesichthys agassizii
ATTAGTGTAAGAGCATGTCTTTGATTTCACTCAGTCATCACTCAAGCCTAAATATAACGCTGGCTAACAAAGTGAAATAGCTATCACTAATTTTCTAAATTAGGTTATGTAGGCTATCTCATTACTTCTGATGGGTTGCATGTTTATACTGCATCATAAACACTCTTATTCCACCATGCAGCTGAACACGGTTTGTTTGTCACAATACTGTACATTAATCCCCCATGCAGATGAATAAAATGATTCATAAACAAAACAAAAAATGTAGATTTCAGATTTAACGCTAAATATCCTGGTTTTCAAATAAATATAATTAATAAAACAATACAATATATACAAGCCAATAGCTTTGAAACTATTCTGAAATGTTGTTTTAACATTCTTGAATTGTTTCCAGATGTTTGTTATTTCAAACATCAATAGTATTCTGGGGGCGCTATAACACAACCGGGGATCGTACCTTAATTTAATTGCAGATCGTACAAAATATAAATGATATTGAACTAAATGTGATCCTATCTTGAGTTGGTGTAAGAGTCAACATCCCTGCTACAACTTTAGATGTATGCTTTTTTCGTGTGATGAGGATGTAAGGTTGGGCTGTAGGGCGGAGACGCGCAAATGGCGAAAATCTCCAGTAAGCTGCTACTGTGTCCATATACATGCACGTGCACATGAACGCGCCCCATCGCTGTCATCAGTACAACATCAGCATCTTCCGCAGGCAGGCGCGCTCTCTGTGCGAGGAGGGATCCGCGGTGAGCAACGAAAGGAGGAAGAGGAGAGAGAGAAAGAGAGAGAGAGAGAGAGAGGGGGGAGAGGGATAGAAAGAGAGTGAGCGCGCGCATATCACAAACGACAAAAAACAGGATGATAATGGAGTCCAGACAGTGGAGGATGTCAGATCTTCGAGAAACGACTGTTAAGATCTGACAGAGGCAACACTATTGCTTTTCCTTCATCCTGTTTTTTTTTTTTTTTTTTTTTTTCCTTAAACATTCGAGATCGATCACCCATTATTTCGCTCAGGCACAGGATGCGAGCACCCCCCGGATGCCTCCGATGGTAAAAGGGGGTCCACCGCTGGCGCTAGGCAACAAGACCCCTCTCATTTCCCGGATGGTAATGGACTGGTGGACGAGGATAAAAACGGACTTAACCCCCGCGACTACTGCGAAATCTAGGAAATCTCGTTTGGATGGATTAATTTTTTTTTATTATTACTATTTACTGTGTATCCCTTAAATGAAATGCAGCCTTAGCAAAGCCATGTTGAATCACTGGTCTTTGTAAATTATTTATCAGTGATGATAAGTAGGATTTCTATGAGTTCAATGTAGCATTTCAAGTAGTCTAGTTTTTGCCATGTTTAATTTTGTACTTTCATATACACATGTGAATATTCAGTTTTCCATGCGGGGTGATGTGAAAATGAAAATTAGGCCTGTCCAATAGCCAATATAGGAACCAGATCTGAAACTACCAAGACATCTAATACAATAGTAATCGTTAAATGCCAGTGCTATATTGCTGAAACAGAATAGCCTACACCAAGCAAAACTCTAAAACAGCTATTAGGCCTATCTACAGCAGGCTATTCACATAGTCTTCATCCATTGAGTGAAAAATACACCAAACCCCATTTTAGAGGGGAGGAGGAAGTCGTAAGGGGACCGAGAAGATTGAAGAAAACAAAAAAACATGTTGCCTTCTCAAGAAGCCTCCAAGATCTACCATGACAACTACATGCGCAACTCCCGCGCCATCGGCGTGCTGTGGGCGATCTTCACCATATGCTTCGCCATCGTCAACGTTGTGGTCTTCATCCAACCCTACTGGATCGGCGACAGCGTCAACACGCCACAGGCGGGATACTTTGGCCTTTTCCACTACTGCGTCGGCACCGGTTCGCCCAGCCGCGAGCTCACATGCGTGGGCAGCTTCTCCGACTTCAGCACGATCCCGTCCGTAGCCTTCAAGGCGTCGTCCGTGTTTGTGCTGCTGTCAATGGTGTTGATCCTGAGCTGCATCGCATGCATGGCGCTATTCTTCTTCTGCAACACATCCACCGTCTACAAGACCTGTGCTTGGATGCAGTTGCTGTGTGGTAAGGCTGATGAATACTGTATATCCTGGTACACCTGTGTAGAGCTCACCCTCTTTCTTCGTTTCTTTAGGTCTAACCTATAAACGTGTTGACAAGAATGGAGGAAATAACTTGCCATGGTTAGGCTATTCTTGACCACGAATGATACATCTTTGAACAGCACTAGGTTCTTTATAAGCAAATGCCCCATCCATTCTAAAAGCAACTAGAGCTCAATGCTTGTTTTTTATTTTTGGACAATGCTGGATATTTCTCAATTTCACAGGCTCAAGGCAATATCATGGCTCATTATTGAGTGAGTGGCGATACAGTTTAGCATGCCTTCGTCTGAATTGTGTTTAACAGATACAGACCACAGTCTGGATATCCAGTGTTGATTGATATTCTGAGTGCACACACAGAACAGGGGATTGTAAGTATGCTGATGAAATGCTAATTTTATTCATTCATTGGTTCATTCCCAACTCATCATATAGAACGATGCAGTCGAGTTGTGAACCCAATTTACTGCAACCAGGACCTTAGCTGATATTGCTGTTTGGAGGGATGAATTCAGGTTGATTGGATTAGTTTTTTTACACAGGTGAGGTGTGTGTGCGTGTGTGTGTGTGGGGGGGGGGGCAGATTCCAGTTTATCGAAAGTATTTTTAAGTAAGTGCTTGTTTCAGCATGCCTGGGCTGATAACATTGAAGTAATATTTTATAACCACAATCCTAAATTTGGATATACACCTAGATATCATCCCTTCATTAATAATTTCCCTATTTTTTATTGGTCAAGTAACTGTATGTTTTATGATTTTTTTCTGCTTGTTCTCATACCATCATATTTGTTCTTTTCGCTTGTGTTACATAATGTCTTTCTCACAATACACTTTTAGAAATGATTTGCTCTATTTCAAAATGATTAGAATATCAGCCTAGTTAAAAACATCTTGATATTCAAGCTCTAATCATCCTACAGTAGGCCTATGCCTCACATACTGTATCGGTCCTGGAAGTCTCAGTTGAAAACCACTAACCAATCACCATCCAGGTGGTTAGCAGTTGATGCAATTAGTGTTACAGGAGGAGTCAGCTATCCTGGGGAAAGTTTGTTGATATTTGAACTCCATCCAAACAAAAACACCTCTCCCTTCAATTCTATAGGGTGCTCCCTCAGAAGCTCCGTCCCCCACATTAAATACGCATTTCCAAGGCTGGGATAGTGTTGTGTGGTGCGGTCTGCACCACTTTGTTTGTGTTCCCATTTACAGAGCCAGAGTAGTGCAGAAACACCTGATGCTTTGCTTGAGGACTGTGAGAGGACTGAATGTTACAAAACAATGCCTTAAGCCCCGTGACCACCAAAGCGTTTTTTTCTCACGCCAGCGTTATCTTTAAATTTATTCCAATGGGAGCGCTAAATTTTTCCAGGCTTCTAAAATTGCCTGGAGCGCAGAGCGTTAGAGCGTTTTTTCCTCGCCGAATGCCGGTGCTGAGCGTTTATTTGACACTGGGCGCTGAGGTTGAGCGTTTTGAAAAATTTTCCACTTTGGGTGAAACGCCGCGCCCATCACTGTAACTGTTTCCCCGGCCATCCAATTGCAGCAGAGAAGGGGCGGGACAAATACTACAAGCAACCGTCACATCCTACTTCTTGCACACAACGACAGCAACAATGGAGGTTGATAGTCAGATGATATCCCCGGACTACCACAATAATACTAACACGAAAATAATGTATAGAATATTACAAATGAAATAATGTCCTGAAAACACAAACATGCATGTCTATTTGCAACATATTAATTCCCACGGAGATTCTTTATCATAGCAACCAAAGCGTCTCAGCTGAAAAAACGCTTCCTAGCTCTGCCGGTTGGGCTTTTTCAGCAGAGCGCCAAGCGTTTTCAGCTGAGGAAAAAAGCTTACAATCACTGACTCTACCTTTAAGGCAGAAGACTAACAGGCTACTGTACATGTTCTTGTGGTGTACTGTACATTTTGCATATATACAGGCAGGGGGAAATCTGTGCATTATTAATGATTGATATGCATTTCTTTATTTGAAAAAAGTGTACTATCTTACAATCTGACTACACATTTAAGTGGTTGTCATTTGAAAATACTTCCAATGTGGGTCTTGTTTTAATTGGTTGAAGGTGGTCCCATGTCAGCTACAGTATCGTCACTCACTGATTCATTTGTTTGTTGTTCTGATTAGTATGATTGAGATCCATTCACCTGCTAATGCTTTGATTGACAACATTTTGCACTGCCTGGCTGACTAATTGTTTTTAAAAGGAGATCTATGCAAGCCTAATACTGTACATAGTGGAGCAAATTGTAAAGGCAGTGCTCTTTTAGGAGGATTTTGACCAGGCTATAAGTGTGCATGAATGAGCATTGTATTTTGTTCCAGAATAAAAGGTACAGCATGCAGTAGCAAGCGATTGTAAGCAAATACACTTTCAGTCAAATTCACTGAATATCTTCCCGTTCTCTGTACATACTGAAAAATAATCTGGTACTTCTATCTGGTACTTCTTCTCTGTGTGGTTTGCACTACAATCACTGTGGTGCAAACCGCACACAATAACAATATCTTAGCCATGGCAATGTGTTTCAGTGTGTGGGGCAGAGCGTCTGAGGGTGCACCCTATGGTGTAGAATGGAAAGCTGTTTCGTTTAGAGTTTTTTTTCTCCAGAATGACTTACTTTAAATATCCTATCAGCAAAGTCTTATTTCATAGTTTGTGGTTTTTGTTCAACATAAGAAATGAACATGTTGCTACAAAAAATGTCCACTTGTTTTTGTTAAAAAACAGAACTACAAAAATGGCTACCTCTAGCTGCATATCCCAGTATCATTGTTTAATAGGGTTCAAAGCCTTCTTCCCTGGACTTCTGCTAGGGTGTCTAGGGCAAACACCTCTATTGATCCTCTAACAGTGTGTAGACTTGTCTTCATAAAAAAGTGTCTTTATTGTGTTTGTTTGTTTAACAAAAGAATCACAGGGATTGCAGGTTTAAAGGTTACAAGATGACTTGAAAGTAAAACCTAAATAATGTAGTTAGTGGAACTTTATGCACATATCTATTATACTGTACGCCCAGCTCTGCTTTACATAAACATTAAATATTTTCTAGCGCTTTAGCCTCGCGCACGGTGAACAGATGTTCCTCATGTGGGAGAGCACATCAGAAGGGAGACCAACTATCACCTTGGTGTATGCAGGGATAGCCCCATGTTGTGTTGAACAAACGGTGCGAAAAATTCACTTTGTCCCTCCTACTCACATTGCCGGCATGTCTCCTGTGTATATCCCTGTACATTATAAGCTGATGGCTGTGATAAATGGGCCAGGCAGAATAGTGTGTGAGTCAGTTGCTTTCAGTGACACAGTCAGCATGCTCAATGAGAGCAGGGCGAGAGAGACTGAGGTAGAAAGTGAACGATGGGGAGAGAGAGAGAGAGAGTGAGATCAGCACTTTTTTTTCTCCCTATTATTGTTCTTTTTCCTGCGTTCTTATCTGCTTACTCTGGTCTACGTTGTGCAGTTTCAGAGCGGCTTTGTTGCTCCACGATCAGCAGAAAATGAACTAACAGAATGCCAGAGGTGCAGAGTTATACCCTTTAATCCCAATCCTCATTACTTAACAAGAGGTGAGCCTTGCTCATATTAAATTGGTAAACCCATGAATCAAGCCGTACAGTGTGAGGAAGAACACCGGAAGCAATACTTTATTATTATAAATGATTATTGTATGAACGTAATATCTTCTCTTTAACCTGAGTGTGTGTGGCATAGTCAACTTCAGAGGTTTGCTGCTTGTCCTTCCTGTAGAGGTCTATGATGTCTATAGAGGTGAGTTGTCTAACAGGCTTGGCACAGGCCCTAATGGCTGCCGACTAGCTTGGTGATGATCGTTTAATCATCCTGTTCTCGCTGCTGCGCACAGCAGGGGGTATCCTGGCACAGCACAGTGGCAATGTCCCACAGCATCTACTGTACACATGGGGCCAAAGTCAGCCGACAATAGCCTACCTGTATAGGCCTTATGTATGGTACATGTACTGTATAATATGCTGTGATATACTATATTATATTTATTATTATATTTATGTATGAAAGAATATTTCATTTTATACATTTATATAGTTTTATATAGATCTTTATATTTGCCTACAGTATGTACAATGTAAATTGTCCTTGAGTGCTTTGAAAGGCAATGTATTATTATTATTTGCTTTCCGTTTTATGTTGCACTAGTTGTCCTAAAGTTATCTGTTCAAAGAGTGCCATGTTGAAATGTCCATATTGTACGTGACATACGGTACACACATAGAGTACCTACAGTATTCATATTGGGCAGAAGCCTGCATACATGGAGGACTGCCCAAGCCCATTAGATGTTTTTAAACCCATATGAAGCTCCCGTCTTGTCCTCAGAAACAACAACACATATGTAAATCAGCTACATATTATGAAATACAAACTGAATATCATGATATAACGTGGATGCAGTATTGAAGTTTATTCTCCAGATAAGCTTATCAGAAAACATTGCGGGTGCGGGTGGGTTGGGTGAAAAGAACACGGCAAAGCAGCGTTCCGACCAAGTCCCTGCTCAGGTAATTAGGGAGGGGAATTGTTAATTGTTAAGGTAAATTAAAAGTATCTAAGTAAATAATTCTAGAGATAGCTTGTCAATCAAAACAAAATAACCTATTGATAATAGTCTGATTCAGTTGTCATTTTTACTTTAGGTGCAGCAAAATGCTCTTGCCCAATCTATTCACCTCTACGGCCACCTTGGTTCAAGTGAATGCAAAACATTGACGTTTGGCTTCTGTTTACTTATTGTTGAAAATGGTTATGGAAAAGCACAATTGCATACAAACTAGACTAGACGATCCTACCAATTATTATTATTATTATTATTAATATTATTATATTAATTCCTTCGCAAGTCATGCAGACAGAAGGGAAGACACAATCCATTATGTGCAGCGACGAACCATTCCATGTTGCGTGGACAACACACGTCACTGAAAGATACCTACGAATGTTTTGTAAAAACACGTTAGTGCAAGCACTTCCAGAAGCCATAGAGAATGCATTGAAGAGCCTGCATTTTTGGAAAAAATATGTTAACATGAATGTCTATGAGAGTGGTCAGGATGATTTTTAGCCATTTTGAAATCGCCCAAAAAGGGGCTGGAGCCTGGCTATACGTACTCCATGGAACACTGGACGCTTATTGGATTAAGATATTTAGAGGCAGGACCATCAGCTACCGTAGCGTACACTGGTAAAGTTTACAATTCCCTCCTCTCCCTTTCTCACTTTGGCTATGCGTCGCCCAACATCGGAGCGAAAACAACATTTCTCTGTCGTTTCTCTTTTCTTTTAATCACTATCCAGCAAGCTGTTCAATATACCATTTAGTACTGTACCAAAATAGTCAGCAGCACTATCTAGACTAGAGCTCTGCGCCATCTGACAGGCACGGTGATGCTCATCGTATATGGATACCGCTTGGGAAAGTGGTAAAAAATTATCTAGCTGTAATCGGGTCCGGGCTTTAGAAAGCCTTACACATGCGGGTTTTGTTAGGGCTTGGACAAAATTGTTTTAGACTCGGTCCATGTCGGGTTCATCTTTTCAGGCACGATTAAAGCTCTAATCTCTATGTTGCTATACAGGCTCAAGTTGGCGGTTTAGCGGGTTGGGTCAAGTTCAATTGGATGATGAACGCATGTTTTTGTGGGTCAGGCGGGGCGGGTTGGCTCTCATAGCGGTTGTTGACGCGGGTTGTAAAAAACCACACACATCACTAATGGCTACTGTATTGGTAGTCTTGGCTACAGTATGATCTGAACAAAGCCTACTGTTAAATTAGAATTACGCATGGCTGCATTGTCTTAGTAGTCTTGGCTACAGTATGATCTGAACATAGCCTACTGTTAAATTAGAATTAAGCATGACTGCATTGTCTTAGTAGTCTTGGCTACAGCTAAAAGCTGGTAGGTCCTGAATGGCTCAATAAGATCATGATGTTATTCATGCCCAGCACAAGGATGGAGTTCAGTGTTAAAGGCAGGGTTTGGTCCAATTCAGCGAATATCTCATCGCGGCTCACTAGCTGTTCGTTCTGTGCACACACTGAAATAGCATCTGGTGTTTCTACACAGCCCTGGCTATGTAAATAAACCTACAGTAGCATGTCCAATTCTGGAGAGCTGAGAAAGCACTATATGGCACTGAAGTGTGTTTGTTTTGATGACCAATACAATAGTTAGTATAGATAATTGTGCTAAACTATGCAATAACCTAAACTATGCAATAATTTAGTCAGCAAAAGGCTTAAAGTCCAACCGCAGCAAAAGAAATGCACCTGTAGTTGTCCATTAGAGAGCCAAAGCTGTTTGCTAATCCTCCTATCTTCCCCCAGTTATGTCACACCACTATGGGAGAGTGAATAATGGGTTCATTTACCTACACTTATGGTCCAGACTGTGCAGCATTTTTCCACAGAAACTAAACAAGACATAGATTTCCCAATAGCATTTTAAGGAGTGATGCTGTTTCTTGCTGTGCCTGGTCCTGGTCTTAAGGCTAGCCACAAAAGCACACTTTCCGCGGATAGCGAATACAACTCTGTAGAACTCATATGCATAGTTGAACAAGAGGATGCGTGTAAACTGGTAGAAACTGGCCTATTCAACGAAACAAGACAACCAAAAATTCAGCTGTAATGTCCACAATAGACATCCACAGTGGTTTGCCAGACAACCTCTGCCAAGCGGTGACACTTGTATCCACTAGGAGGAGAGGAGAATGGTGTGAGCCTAAAAACACTGTAGAAGGAAGAGCAGCTATTCAGCAGCTATTCAGCAGGAGGGGACGTCAGTTTCAGAACAACTTGTGTGTTTTTGTAAACCACAGGGGGATTCCTGGAAATAAACTGAGGAACGATGTGGCAGAGAACATTGAAAAAAAAACATTTAGTGCATAGGAAGAAAATAAACAAAGCCGTAAAAAGTTTATTTGAATAATCTTCCGTGCAATGTTGATTCCTCCTTTTCTCCATCCCATCTATCATTACTTTCTTCTCTTTTTCCTCTCCTCTCAAGGCACGCTAGGTACAGAATGCTAACAGCCTCCCAATGTGAGGCATTGGTCCTATAGCTGGCTATTGAGCTGACAGTATTTAACACAACTAAGCAGGACACTGCAGGCCGGGGCTCAGGAGACACACGCACACTGACTCACTCAATTACTCCTCCCCTCTCGCTCTCGCTGAGACCTCCAGTGCAGTGTGCGTGTGTGTAGACACAAGAGGAAGAAAAAGCCAACATCAGTATTTTACAATACCTCTTAAAAATCTAATTAATATGAAGCTTGGATATAAAAAATAAGGTATACATCTGAATTCCTAGAACAATGTATTGTAGCTAAGAAATACAGTACGTCTTGTACATTCTGCGGCTCAGCCTGTACATGAAGACAATCTTTTTCTATTGAGTGTTATGCTGGGTTGAATGGTGTTAGGTCTAAAACATAAAATAGCATATCTCCGACAATGGTCTCCTGACAATCATGTGAGACTATTACTTCAGTTCTTAGTTCGTGTCCATGAATCCACTGCCATTACTTGTGATGAGGTCACACAAAAGAAATCACTTTCCTGAGCTCTAAGTGAGTTTTAGACATTATACTTAAATACTGTCACACTTTTCAAGGTACTCAAAGTGTTTTTTTGATGTGGAAGTGGGGCTCCTGTGACTAGCTTATATATATACTATAGCTTATAGCTTAGACGAGTTTATATGGACACTTTTTGTCTTTGCGAATGGAATTCTTACTCGGGTTAGCTGTTTCCATTGGGACTCCATTTAATTGGTTTAAATGACGTCCCTTTAGACTTACGGCTCCAGACGAAGTCACCGTACTAGCTTCCATTCACTTATTTGCACAATTGTTTTGTCCAGACTTTGTACAGTGGCTGTGCCGAAGAGCCTACTGCCTTGTCTCCAATCAATTGGGCATCACACAAAACAACAGTAGCATTTAAGATGGGGCATGCGCAGAAGAACACAACCAGGAAGTAATCGGGTTTAACCGTTAGGGTTCATGTTAGAATTTGTATTTCTTTCAATCGGGTTATGGAACCCATACCCATTTTCTTCGGAATGAAAGTTCAATCGGGTTGCACCTTTCTCTTCCAATTGAGGTGTGTGACAATAGGAATAATAGGGTCCATGTAAAGGAAGCTAGTGTTTCCCAATCCCCTGCATGGTTTAGATGTTAGTCAGGTGTGATGGAGCAGGGAGACATTTAAAACATGCAGGACAGGGGTCCCCAGGACCAGGGTCCTCTTTAAAAAAACTCAGCGTAGATAAAAGGTAAAGTCAGCTATTTCAAGCTAAATGCTAAGATAATACACTTTTGTCAAATTCAATAATCTCCTCGCATTTCGCTACCTTAAGTGCGTGTGTCTGTGCGTGTTGAAATAAATTATCTGATATGTCTCCGTAAATATGAAGTGGCGAACATCGATCACATCAACAAAGCTACTACGCTGTGCTTCACTGTGCATTTCAATGTGTGGAGCAACGTGCCGCAGAGTGATATTATTTTCTTTTTAACTCGAAGTTAGCAAACGTTCTCCATAA
>JAODLL010005041.1:0-10772 GCA_026546735.1 Forbesichthys agassizii
AGTTTATAAGCATTCACACAGCTACATGTTCTGGCAATTCATAGGGTGTGAGAGCCCCTGTCTTATCTCTGATGCTTGCAGCTGCTTATCTGGTTCAACATGGAAGATACCAGCCACCGTCGACTGAGGAAAATTACACCCACACATCCACACACCCACCCACACTCACACACACACACACAGGGTATTCTACACAGCCACAGACCAATCAGATGAATGGAAGTGCAAGGCACCAAGGCTCCATGAGCAGTGGGGGGGGGCTGGGGGGGGGGGGCTGGGGTGGGTGGGGGGGGGGGGGGGCTGGGGTGGGTGGGGGGGTGAGAGAAGAGAATGACACAGAGGTTTCAGATGGGCGCGTGTCACGGCCAGAAAAATAACAAGTATGTCTGAGAGCACTGAAGAGTAGAAATGAGGAAAAATACTCCAGTGCTCCTTCAGGGCCGTAGCGTTATATCGTGGTGCAGAATGCCTGTTTGGAACCATACTACGGTTAAATAATAATAGTTACTGTATGACTCGAGCTCTGCTCATTGTATGCAATGGCGACATTTAAAAAGAGTGTGCTCGCATATGTTATGTCGCATAGTCCTAAAGTACTCTGTAATTAATGGCGGTGAGAGTACTCGAGAGACCCTATAGGGAGGCAGCTATACGGTACATTACTATACCCGTGTATTCTCCAGTAAGCTCTCTATGGACCTGTACTGAGGCTGTGAAGGGGCAGTCGGCGTGGGACTGCAGGTGAACTATTCCATTTGTAGCTGTCTGGAGGACAAACTGTACACAGTGTGTTTTCACCAGCACACAGTTCTTGCCCGTCCAGTAACAAGTCACGCCACAAAGGACCAGAGTTGTCAGCGGTACTTGTAACAATTCACCTGGCATACAAAATGTGGCTATACAGCCTCTTTCTCTCTGCTGTGCTGTGTGGGTCTATGTACACAGTACCGCTCAAACAAAGCATTCAAAGATGGAAAACATTGGTTTTGAAAAGCTTGTATCCGCTCCCTACAAATAGTAATGCTTCATAGTTAATGCTCTGCTCATAAATAAAGCATACACTTATTTTAGAATTATATTGAAATTATATTTACACCCAAAAACATAAAAATGATCCTTTCTCATTTGTTACATCAAATATCAATATAGTTACTATATTAGGTTCTAGAGTTGTAGAGGAGTACATTTGAATCATGGAGTGTTCCTGTCTTTTTGACCGCGACAACTCCTCCTGGGTCACAGGACCCGAGGAAACGTCCCAGTGGAATTCAACCTACATCTGTTCTCGAGATTTAATTTTCACACTCTATCAGTGCCTCTGCACTACATCTCTGGGCTCTCTCTCTCTCTCTCTCTCTCTCTCTCTCTCTCCAACTGTCATCCCTCCAGACAGAAGGTGTTGCATATGGGTTCGAATGATAAGCATTCATCTTATGATCCAGCCCCCACAGGGCCACCATGTGAATAATGATGTCTGGAAATCACAGGCTCGCCCGACGAGAAAAACACCCACTTTCACTGTTATGCAGCGCTCATTGCTGTAACAGCTATAGTCCTTACACGTGCACCCACACACACACACACACACACACACATATGCTAACATACATTCTGGCTATTCTGGCTTCATTCTTCGTGAGCTTTCCATCAGCAGTGACTAAGAAGTTATCAAACCTGCTTATCTGAGACCAATTCAGTTAATTAAAAGCCTATAGGTGACAATGTTTGTAAGATATGTTACCACCATGTAACTCAAGGCACATTTACATTCTTCTGCTGTGCACATGCAGTATATATATCCTTATGCAAATATGGAATTAATAACACAGGCTCGTAAAGCTACAGCAGACAAAGTGACTCACGTATTTAAGAAGCAGGTATAGGGATTAGGCATCTTGCCCATCGATGCTGGGGATCAAACCTTTCGGGTTGGGTTCAACTCTTACCACTAGACTCTTAATGTAAGACATTTAATTCAGCTTACTCAGCAGCTCGTTCACTCGTGAATAAACTCTTGCCGAGCTCTTCTCTTCCCTATAGTTTAAGATAACGTATTGTAGCGGGTGGTTTGACGTGTGCGACACGTGACAGAGTAGCACCATCTCCTTGTTGAAACAAGGTTCACTCCATCGCTTTGGGATGTTAGGGAGTTAAAATACCATTCTGCATCCTCTTTTCCTGGGGCCTTGAGCTGTGGGAACATTACGTTTAGCTATGGCTCGCCAAAATGTTAGAAATTGATATGAATTATTGAGTCTTTCATATTTTAAGATTATTTAAGCCCGTAAACTTTTTAAGAGAACTTTTCATAATGCATTATATTAATCTCACCGTGTCAATTCCAGTGCATTTAATATGCTTTTGCGTAAAAGCAAATTCCTTCAAATTGATTAGTACGCTGCCTGCTAATGCATCATGTATTCACACATTTCATATCCACTGTGGAAGAAGGTATAATGTGCTGTAGCCCAGCCCATTTATCCTCCATGCTGTTTTACTGCATATTTAACTGGTTGCAGTGTTGAAACTTTGCTTGGACTACACGCATGCTGTCTCCCTTAAAAGCACACAATATTTCATGTTTGAATAATAGATTATTTACATGAGCATGGCTGCTGAGGCTACACCTTCCATTTGAACACAGCACACTATAAAAGCCGTTTGCTTCTGTTTCAGCGCCAGTATGGATAAGGTGGAGGAGAAGTCCCAACAAAGGCTGCAGGCCATAGCAGTAAGCATTTTTATTAGCATTATTATTTATTATCAATCATTTATGTTTTTACTATTGATCATTCTCCTTTAAACTCAAATGTTCTAAAGTGACTTGACATTTGACCTTGTATTCGAGTCAGTTTAGAGGAGAGGTCTCGCTTGATCTACTCCAGTGGTGAGATTAATACCAAATAATCAGCAAAATGTCGGAGGGCCAGATTGTGGACCTTGACAAGATATGTTTTTTTATTATTATTATTATTATTAAGTGGCTATGTGGTAAGGGTAAAATATGTTATGAGAACACTTTTAGGCAATTGCATTTATTGAAAACAAGTTTGAGTAAGATTATGCATTTTCATTATAAACCCTCCCATTTCTAGGGAATTTTAGTTTATTTATTATTTACAGAGATGTGTTTATATTTAATTACCAAATTAATAACACTGCCTTTAGCATACATAGTAAGTAAAGTTAATTTCAATAGCACCTTTTATATACATTGTAAATTGAAGGCCATTATGGCTTGTGACTGAAAGTTTTAATATCGAGGTAAAAAAAAATTCAGATTGTTAAATTGTCAATATAAATATAAATGCACAAACGTTTGTCTATTTTATAATATGATTATATATAGCATGATCTATATGTCACCACTTTTCAGCTGTCCTGTGAAAGTGCCACGACATTAAGGGCATAAAAAGCATACTACTGATAGTCTTATCAACCCTTACACCAGCCTCTGCAGCCTGATCCTTCCTCTTGAATATACAATACTCCTGTATACTGCAGCACATATTTCTCTCGTGTCCTATCTTAGTCTCTCTCTCTCTCTCTCTCTCTCTCTCTCTCTCTCTCTCTCTCTACAGTATGTTTTCTGTTTATTACTCTGCTATCACATAGAGGAAGTCCTTGTCTTCAAGGACCACTGGGTTCAGGGGGGCGTTGCCAAGGATCTGTACTTGACAACGGGTGTAACCCACCAGCCGCTGTTCTGAGGTCATCTTCATTCCTCTGCTGTTAAAGCCAGAACAAACCGCTTCAGACCTGCTGTGAAGTTAGATAGACTAAGCTGTCGCTTTACTTCAGATATAAATTGACGACATTTAATTGAGTAGCCTTTTCAAACTAATTAAGTGTGAGTGTTTGGGGTGCTGGGAACTACGTAAGTACCTGTATGATTACTAATGTAAACATTGCTCCCAAAAACATGGAAATGTGAGCATATATCCTGAATTGTATATGATATATTACAGTATACTAGTATAACTGCTGCAGTACTACTTTTGTACAGTATACAATATAAATGATTACAGTATGTCAACATATTTGTTTACTTACGGCATTTTGGTCCTTCCATAAACAATGTGAAAGCAGGAGTTAAAAGTGTGTGATCAGATTATTGGCGTTGATTCAGTCACATGACAACAAGGGTTTGTGTGCTTGTCACAGAGTGTGGACAGTGTATCTTTCATCTGTTGCATTCACTGTTTTGTGACAGTTGCAGAAAATAAAGGAATACACAGTATTAGGCACTGGAAAATAATGACAAGAGATTCAGACCCTATCTGTGACGGTTGACCCACCAAGAGGGGTATAAAAAATAGCCTGCTCCGCCCGACTATTGCTTTCAGCTCACTTTTCGCTGATATTATAGTCTGGAAACCCTGATAGATTTAGCGTTTCTACAGCCACCTGGATGGCGGACCGATCAGTGACTAGTGGGGGTGGCTAAGTACAATGGCGTTGAAGTCGAGCGTTTTGAAATGGTGATAGAGCTAAATGAAGCGATGCAAACATCTGTATCAACGCTGATTGGTTCAAGGGTGTCCAATAGCTTAAAAATGAACCAGAGACTTGGAGAAAATGACTGCGAACACTTCCCAATGGAGCATGTCCAGACCAAGTGAGCATTTGGGTCTGGTTACAGCAGGCATCAAGTCAGCAAATTTGGCAATTGATCTTTCCCAAGCCCCGCCTCTTTCACTTGTCCTACCTAGTTATTGTAACTAGGTCGGACAAAACACCATAGAAAGCTATTACAGCAAAACAAACAATGGACGGAAGGTTTCGTCAGATTCAAAAATGCTCAACTGTTATTGGAGGACAAGCAAAAAGGGGCGGGGCTTGGGAAAGGTCAATTGGCAATAGCACTGCACATAGACATGACTGCTACTTTGACCTGATATAACCATCAAACAGCTCTGCTGTGACACATCACACAGACACACACACACACACCGTGTTGTGACATTTACAGTTGCAATGGTGTGACCAACTCAGTAAACCCTATAAAACAAACCATGACATTATTATGGGATCAATGACATTCCATGACATTATTATGGGATCTTGAACCGAATCAGAATGCAGAGCTGGTTAATGCTGAAATCATCCCTTCCACTGCAGACGTGTGAAAAAGGAAAACTGCTGTACGTTTAAACGACCCCAAAACCTTATTTCATCCCATCTCCTGTTGTTGTCTTGCTTCTGACGTCGCCAGGAGAGACGTCGATTGCAGGAAGCAGAGGAGCAGTTGAAGGGAGAGACGGATGAGTGGCTAAAGGTGGCGCAGAAAAAGGTTGGCTTTTTGTGTTTACTGTTTACACCTGGGTTATATTGCTTACAGCTTTATCACAGAACAACAGTCTGGCTGTGGATAGTACTGCTCTCCCCCTCTCTCCCCCCCCTTTCCATATGGTATACATTCCAATATGTTGCGGTAATGATTACCAACGTATCTGGTTGCCACTTACAGTTTTGTCACTTGGCCCTGGGCCAACTAACAACTAACTAACCGGATAGTGTGTTTTTAGTGACCATCAACATGTCCAAAGCTCGCCTATAATACCTCACATAATCAAATCTGCAAATCTGCATGTAGGAACCCTGTGGTAAAAGCACAGAGTCATTTCACTATAGTTCCCCTATCCCTAGTAAATCTGCCTCATGGGGAACATGTATCACTCGTTGTCTTCGACCACACCTCATACAATGGCGACTCCTGTGGCTTCCTGCCCAGCGGCGCCATGACCCGATGACAAATCGCTCAAATGTTCTGGGCGTAGTCGCTCAGACTTAATATGATATTATTCTTTCCAAATCCTCCAAAAGCATCATCTGGCAGTGATACGGTTCCATTGGATACTAAACCCTCAGTACAAACTAGCAACAAACTAACCAATGAGGCAGTATAGTAACTAAATACAGTGAGATAAGGCAAGGACCGCAGGCTGGCAAAAGACCCATGAACTATTTCCACGCGTTTGTCTGGCCGCACATCACAAGCTATCTCCTGCTATGCAGCCAGCCTCAGTCGGGCTCCCACATAAACAACCCCTAACTCGTTAGTGTTTTCCTCCTCCACACATACTGTAGCCCTGGGATGTGTTGCTTGGCTGGCGGCAACAGCAGACCATTCCTCATTTGAATGGAGTTCAGCCCCAAAGACACCGACTGTGATCCCCCCATTCTCACAGTGGCTGTGTGATGCAGAAGCCCGGAGGAGATGATGGTGATGTTGCCTCACAGCGATCACAGCATCTCCGAGTCGCTGCGTTGCTGGCACAGTCGACACATTCACCTCAGCTGGGCTTCAACCGACCTCTCCCAAGCCCCGCCCCTTTTAGCATGCCCTCCAATAACAGTTCAGATTATTTTTTTTTATCTGACGGAACCGCCAGTCTTTTCTATGGTGTTTTGTCCAACCTAGTTACAGTAACTAGGCAGGACAAATGAAAGGGGCAGGGCTTGTGATAGGTCAATTAGACTGCTTTAAATAACCCTAAACCTATCCGGTATTAAAATGGAATTAAAGTTGGATGAGTCCTGGACTACATACAGTGTATTACATCATACTCCTAACGTTCACTATAAATTAACACCTCATTGATATTGTTTTTTATCGTTAGCAATTTGAGGACAATTTCTATAAAATGTGTAAAGATAAGATGCTGCAATTTCACTTAGATAATGGACAATTAAACACTCCCCCACTCCACACGCACCCCCAGAAGCCCAAAGCCCAAGCTCACCTACAATACTTCTGAAACACCCCTGTGTCAGATGAAGATGGGTACATACAGTATGTGTGGGGCTGGAGTTTGCCTTTAATTACCTTCATACCAACCACTTTCAACCCCATTACTTTTCCTTCAGGCCTTTAAGCAGCTTCTCATTCAGAGGGTTTTAAGTAAGTGATCATGGCATGGACTCTGGTGACAAGGCTGTAGCCTTCATAGCCGTTGGTGGCTGAAAATAGATATTGTCATGGCTTCAATGTTGTCAGCTCCGGTCAGGCCATGACACGGATGACAGACTGGGTCTTCACCTCAGGAGAGGTGCTGTCCAGGGCTTCTAGCTGTAGCAAGGAGCTTCTGGGTGACATCTTTTTGCTGTCACAGTTAGTCTTTTCACCTCATCCAACGACTGATAGACCCAAGATGGCAGCACCCGAGGTCTCGCTCTGCACAGGAGCCAAAATGGCAGAGACCTCTGCTTGTTTGCAACCTTTCCAACGTTTTAGTATGGCTTTGTGTGTGTGTGTGTGTGTGTGTGTGTGTGTGTGTGTGTGTGTGTCTGCGCGCTTCTCCCATCTGTTGTGGTGAGTCAGAGAGAATGTGTAGCGTCACACAGGTGAGCTGGCACATGAGGAGGCAACATGCCGATAGAGTTCTGCTAACCTCAGTGAAAACATATGCTGATCTGGGCCAAAAACCTCTCCATGCATTTTGTTGTTGGTCTCTCCCATATACCCGTACACACACACACACTGTCCCGTCATTCCCCTTGTGGCCATCTACAGTACTGCTTCGTTGTCTGTGTCTTGCACAGAGGAAGTCACTGAGAGACCAGTGGTTCAGTGAGAACCCCCCCGGAGCACCCCCTCCTGCAGCGCAGGACGGGCAGGAGCCACACACTGTAACGTGAGCCATGCTTAGCTTATGATTAAGACACATGCTGTCAGAGATATTTTAAACACAGCAACAGTTCAACAGGGAATGCAGAACATACACACTACCACACACACACACAGACACAAATACATTGCTCTCTGTCACATACTGTACAACATTTAGTCATTTAGCAGACGCTAATTACAGTACACGGTTTTACACACCTGCTTGCCTGACACGTTCATTTTTTGGTCTACTTTCCTATAAACGTGTTATGTACACAACCCACAGAGGCCATGGCTGTTACCACCTCCTGGCCCATGAATAAACAACCACATATGACCCATGACAGATACAGAGAACACATGCTCAGTTCCGATGATGGGAATCATTCCCCGGATGTATTTGGGCCATGAAATGGCTGCAGCTCAAACAGCACCAAACTGTTATTTCTGATGCGAAATCGGGAAATCCTTATAGTTTATTTAGCGTAATTCTCCTGGTTTTGACGATGTATGGTTCACAAGTTCATGTTACCTTTCATAACAAGATGATAAGCACGCATGTGTGCCTGTGTGTGTGTGTGTGTGTGTGTGCACACATCAGGCTGCGAACCAAAAGTCAAAAGACGCCCGAGGAGGTACAGGAGGCAGGGGATGTCGGAGAGGAGGACAGACAACAAACCCAGCTTGGAGAACACAAATTATCTGCACACAGCAGCGACACAACCACTCTATCCTACACAAACCAGGTAAACAGAGGAATACGTCGCCTTTGTTGTCAAACACACACACAAACGCTCTGCAACCTCAGCTACATGTCAGTGTTTAGTGTTTGTGAGTCACCCATATGAATTAAATCAGCAGCAGCTGTTTGTCATCTAACCTCAAGGTTTATCTACAGTACATCTACCATTGTATTGGCAATACAGCAAATGTGTCATATGATTTGTGCTTCTGTAAAAGCCTTGAGTATTTACAGTCCGCAGTATAGGGGGATTGACACAAGGATTTAACTGGGATCTGTCACAACAAGATGTGTGGCTGTGAAGTAAATGAAGCTTTGTCTGTGACACGTTCTGACGCATGCACGTGCACACGCATCAGGTAATGACTAGGCGTCAACGAACTCTTCTCTGCTTGGCCTCTGCTCGATCAAAAATGCACATTGACGCTTTAATTTAATAACAAGTAGCCTCATGACCTCATATCCTACATTTTGTGTCTCTGTGTGGACCCTCCACTTCACACTGGTGAGAAAATAACCATGCCAACCGTGTCACACCGTGCAGCTGATGAAGACACAGCTACATGCACTCGATTGGTGACAGTTGGTAAAGTCAGTTTTGATTGGAGGTTGTGCACTGCAGGCTGGCCTGCAGAGTGGTCCCTAACACACAACACAAGACAATATACGGTGTAAGATATTGTAGCAGATACAGTACATGCTCTCGATGCTCTTACACTGTAACACTGTCCATATTTAGCTCAGATGTGTACTGGGCAATGACAGCGCTGACTAGGCAGTTGGCTAAAATAGTCTCATGAGCATGGCGGGGCCAGGTTTAGTTCAACATTTCCCCGATAACTGACATATTTACGGGAGAGCGGCGGTTATTGACGGCACTAGAGTGAGGGGGAAGTGTGATTGAAGTTGCAGACACAGTAGCTGTTTGAAGTGTCTTAAGTGACTTTAAGGAGTACTTAAAATTGTCTCTTCTCCCCATCCGTAGACCAGCGCTGAACAGAAGATTACCTTGCAACAAGGTAAGAAGGCAAAGTCAGCTTGGACTAGCTTAGGTTCTAGTGCCCCCATCTTTATCACCATCTTTGGGATGAACATAATCTTCCGTAGCAGATGCTAATCTATTTATCAAACTATATGTGACTTATAATAATGGAATCGGTATGGAGCCAGAGCAGAGACTGACATGCATGTGATTCTGTTTGAGAGAGCACTGACAGAGGGGCTGTTGGCCGAAGGTCGCACTGAACATGTAAAATGGCCCTTTAATGTTGACATTTTAATTATTTATCATTTATTGAGGCTGTACATGAAAGTACTTACATTTGTCACATGATCTTCTTCAGTGAGCAGAGAAGCACAGATGGCACAACGGATGTTCCATGAAAGTGGGCAGGACGGTCGATCAGGTAATGGACTGGGAAATACATTTAAACGTGATAGACAGCATTGATCAGTCGCCATTCCTCATGTTGATGTGGACAAATCCATAAACAAATATTGAGACATATTGTGAAACTTGCGTAACCAAGTTTAGAAGATATTACATGATGGAGAAAAATTGAATAACCCTTCATCTCCAGATATTTAGGTGCACAAGCGTGCCTGGCTGTAGGGGTGAGCGGTACAAAAAATGTCGGCAAAATGATCAGGGTATACAGTGACTGTGCTCAACTATACCTACTCATGCTTATAATAATAATTAGCAAACTATTTTCAAGGTCAAGAACATGTATTTTTGTTGGCTTTAACACACGACATAGAAGTGAATCATAGTCAATTGCAAAGTCGTATTGGTGCTGGATATGAACCCAAATAATTTACTTGAGTGAGAATAAATGTGACTTAGAAAAACACAGATGGACACAAACAGAAAATACTTCATCCTAATGAGAAACTATTTTCATATTTCATGCTGATCTGTCCATGTTCTACCTTTAGGGTATGACTTAATGAAGCTGTGCTAAAGGGCATGAACACAATGTTATATTTAGCGTGCATTGTTATTTCTGTTGGTTAATTTTTAATGCCCGCTGAAGGGCTGTGTGGAATGGAAAGTGTACTGGGTCAGCTATTTGTGTTTGATATATTATCTACTCTGCCATTTTGCCGTGATTGTTCATGAATTAGTCAAGCTAATGATTATGACCTAAAGGTAAATGGATCAACTTTAAAACCCTTAGCCTGTCTTGAATATATTCAGAGATTTCTTTTTAAAACTATTTGTGTCTTAGCCCAGAATCACATGAAATGGGATATCTTTTCTGAGGAGAGTACAGAGAGAGAGAGAGAAAGATTGTGCTCATTGTAATCTTGATGTATCATTGCCTCTTATTTATCCATCAATCCATCCATCCATCTTCTCCCGCTTATCCGGAGTCGGGTCGCGGGGGCAGCAGCTTCAGCAAGGGACCCCAAACT
>JAODLL010005042.1:0-10772 GCA_026546735.1 Forbesichthys agassizii
ACATGCAGTCACAAAGTCTCACTTTCCACATCCACCAATGAAACATGCAGTCACAAAGTCTCACTTTCCACATCCACGGTTAAAGGCAGGGTCATTCTCAAGAACGCTTGCTAACTCCCTACTCCCTCAGCTTCGCCCCCAAACACTGAAACACATTGCAAGGCCTAGGGCATTGTTGCTGTGAGCGGTGTTGTTCGCCACTCTGTTTATGTTCTTATTCACGGAGCCAGGGCTGTGTAGAAGCACCAGATTATTTCTTCAGCACGCACAGAGAACGAAAGCTGGGGAAATGCGAGGAGATATTTGGTGAATTTGACAAAACGTGTATTAAGCTTACAGGTAGCGTACCATAGCTGACTGTACCTTCAATGCACAAGACCATCTGCACCGGTTTCTCTGTAGTGCTCCAGCCCAAGGTAACATCCATGATTGACGGACACGATTACCTGACGACAGTGCTGCATAGCAACACATGAAGATGGCACAAAGCTCCCGCCTCCAGAGACAACAAGAACATTAAAGCAGCATAATCATCATTATTCAATCATACCATGATCATAATGAAGACCCCCCCCACACACACACACACACACAAAGGTGCTGGTCTCTGTGTGTGGGGGGTGGGGGGGGGGGGCTATGGGTGCAGAGATGAGCTGCTGAAGAACAAAGGTCCAGGGAGGTGACCACCTCCTCCTAATTGAAAAGCACTTGTGGGGGAGGTGTAGCCCCCCCCCCCCGTACCTCCCTACCGTGAGAGGAAGGACAGAGAGGACTGCTGGATGAAGGGGGGGGGGGGGGGGGGGGGGTCAGCCATGCCCTCCCCCCCTTTGTCTTCCATCTGCTGTCTTAGCTGCTGTGCTCTTCTGTGGAGCAGCTGAACCCCCCCTGCTATCACAGGTGTGCCGTCCAAATGGCAGAACTAACCTCCCCCCGCTTCCCAAAGGAACGCTTTCAGATCTTATTCACAAAGTTCATTTTAGGTCTGGTTACACCAACAGGCCAGAGCCATGGAAATGAGTTGCGTCATCTCTGTTCAGTCCAATACACCGTTGATTCACAGCAATGGCGGATCGTGGAGTCTCAAAACAGTTCCCGGAAGTTAGCCTAAATACTAACAGTACCCTATACGTTTTATTTTAACTGTAAATTGGTCCATTTATTGACTACTACTACTACATTTATTTACCAGAAAATTTAGTTATTATGCATTTATTCATGACTTTTTCGATTTGTTCGTCTCTCCCTCCATGCCTGGGGAGTGGAGTCAGGAGCGAGTGACCACCAGAGAAAGCTCACGTCAATTAATGTCGCAAAATATTTTAAATGTCACATTTCTGTCGGGTTTCCTGTTTTTTCTCTATTCCTGAAAGATTTAGCTCACTTAGTACTGATATATATCGTGTATTGGTATTCAACCTAAATACATCAGGATATTATTTTTGGTCTATATCGCCAAGCTCTTAATATTTATATATATAAAATTGCCCACCAAGTACTTCCTGGAACTATTGTGCCATAGGTTTAGCCTCTCCATGAACCATGTGACAGTTCAAATTTAAATCTTCCGTTGGCATAACTCTGTTATTTCCATGGCTCTGCACCAGGCTACTTCTGTTGCAGTTTGTTGTGAAAATATAAAGTAATCTTTAGTTTTGTGTGTAACCGCTCAGTGAACCACAGCTTTTTCTCACACAACACACGTCACCAAAACAACGCTCTCTTCGGCTTGAGGATTGTGGCGCGACAACGTCATGACACACTTAAGCGACACAGGGTTTGTAGTCTTACTAATTACATATTTTCACCGTCTTATACTGCAAAAAATGCACGACAATCTGAGACTTTCTTGACTTTGAATTCTCTTTTAAATAGTCAAACATCATACGTGCGCTTCTTGTCTTATAACCATCTAGCTGACACTTGTACAGTCAAAATGTATTGATTTACTAATGTATTTATTAGCCTGCATGTTTCCAGTCAATCACCACCATGGCTGAAGGTTCCTCTTGCCCACTGTGTCCCCACATAACCTCCGTGTGTTGTTTTGTGTATTGTGTGTTGCAATGTGTGTCGTTTGTTGTATTTTGCTTTGTGTTGTGTTGTTTTCTTTTGTGTTGTATGTTTCATATGTTGTGTTGAGCTGTGTTGTGTGGGTATTATATGTTGTGTTCTGTGTTGCTTTGTGGTGTGTGTTGAGCTGTGTTGTATGTGTGTGCGTGTGTTATATGTTGTGATGTGTGTTGTGTTTCATGTGTTGTGTTGTGTGCTGCATTGTGCTGTGTTGAGCTGTGTGTGTTGCGTTGTGTTGTGTTTCATGTGTTGTGTGTTGCTTGTGTGTTGCCAAGCAGGGGTGTGTGGGTGGCTGTGCGTTATGACTCATGCCAGTGCCACTCCAGCAGCAGCAGAAGCAGAAGAAAAAGGAAACCCAAATCTCCCAAGTGACCAAACCAGAAAAGACCCAGTAACTGAGCCTTGCCCTTGCGTAGCTCAGCGGTCGTGTCCACACGTTTACACATCATATATGCACAGAGCTCCGTTCAGCAAACACACGTCACAAAAGAAGCGCTAAATATGGTCTATAGGTTTGAATATATAATATCTAAACCCACTGCTGTATAACTGTATGGTCAGAGAAAACGTCCTTAACCTCAGTTATCCCTAGAAAGGCTATGGACAAATGTGTTATTATACTTTAGTCTGGGCGGGCATAATTAAAATATGATTTACATTGTTCTTAATATCCACAGAAATAAACACATTGTTCATAATTATTTATTCACTATTTGCGGGGAGCGGCCGTGGAGCTATGCATCCACTGCTCACATTAGTAACAGGCCTAATGTGAAGCATGCGGTCCTGATGATGCGGACGAGGTCTGCCCCCGGGTCATCACTCACGACTAACCAATGCCATCCCGGGATGATGTTAGTGTAGCTAGGCTAGCACGCTAATTAGCCTGCTACACGCCTCACATTCCCTTCCACACAACACACGAAGTGTTACCGTCGTATGTCGAGACATCGCAGTTTAAAACGATTGTAACACGCACAGTGACCGTAACGTTGAATGCTGCTGTTAATGTCCACAGGTTATCATGCCCTGCTAATGTAGTTAGCTAGCTGCTACCGTAAATGAATGGGGGTTGGGGTGAGATATGACAAGGGAGCTCATTTGTGACTCACCTGGTTATAATGGACCCTAAACGGCTTCAGATAGTTGGAGTTGGTGCACGGAACGACTTCAATGTTGTTAATCTGATCCATTGTTTACACGTTTAGCTCAGTCGATCCCCCTTCGCCGATTTTCGCACCGCATACAGAATGACAACAACCACAGTTAGCACAGTTGTTGTGCCGAAATTGCCCCCCTACCGAAATTGCATACTGCGTATATTTAGGTCTAGGCGTACAATGTGGGATGTTGTAAACCCCGTCTGCATTTATTTATCAAACAGTATTAAATTCACTAGGTTGTGATCATGTCCGTCAGCGTCTCATCTGCCCTTTTAACTATTTCCTTTGTCGTGAATGTGTATTAGGTCCAGTATATATTTGGACAATCATATTAGACATTCAATATTATAAATCTTATATATGGCTACAGTACGATAATTTTTCAACGGGTTCTCATTTGCAGATGTTCTGCAGTGTTGCTGTTGCCTCATCAAAAACTAGCAGCCAAAGAATCATACTCTGTTAAGGGGAACAATTCACGCACGACAGGTAAAACTGCAAACTGCAGTGGAGGAATGCTTACGGAAGCTCATAAAGGTCAAAGCATATTGCCTGTGTGGAATTCAATTAGTAAAGTAAATCATTCTTTAAATGGGACAATCGGGTTAAGTGATCTAGCCTACACATTGTACCAGGTAGCCTACATTTTACAGTCATCTCCCGAGTATTAAAGGTGTGTTGTGCGAATATAGCCTAATCCATAGACTGCACTGCACGTTTTGTCAAACTCGATGAATATCTCAGTCTGCTAGCAGTTACGTCTCTTTCACACTGCAGACATTGTTTTGTTATACAATGGTTTTATGTTAGGCTACATGTGCAATATACACAGCTCTAATATAATATCATTTTATTCTTTAATTACTTTTTTGGCCTATTTCAATTGCCATGGCTGCAGTCTAAATTAATTATGTTACATGGACCTTTTGTGCTGCCAGTCAGCATAGGTCCAAAGGTGGGTCTGGACATAATTACATTCTGCATGCATTCAGTTACTGTATACACTTGCCCTACACTTCTCTTTGGTTAAAGGTATAGTCAGATAGTAAGATTGTTGATATTTGAAATAAATTAAAACAAAAACACCTCTCCCTTCAATGCCATAGGGTGCTCCCTCAGAAGCTCCGCCCTCTCCAATGCCATAGGGTGCTCCCTCAGAAGCCCCGCCCCCTCCACCCTGGACACACATTGCCAAGGTAAATGTAGGGTGTGGTCACTTTGCTTGTGTTCCCATTTACAGAGCCAGGACTGTGTAGAAACACCAGATACTTTTTTCAGTAGGAACACAGAAAGCACACATAACGAACCGTGAGGAGATATTCACGGAATTGGACAAATTGTATTATCTTATATTCACTGACTACGTCTTTAAATGACGAACTGAATTTCAGGAGACACGCTTAGTTTAATTGCAATGAAAAGTCTGAGTTTGTAATGGGAGTCAGTTCTTTGAAACTACACATCTATTGTCTATCAAAATCCTAACCTAAAAAGATTTAATTAAAGAAAAACGTATTATCTCGTAAATACTTTTTATTTTATTTGTGGTAGCGTTTTTTCTCCATTTGTACAAGTAGACCTACTTGAGTAATGTTTACTTTTTATTTCATTGTTTCGTGTTATCAGGATTCCCATTGATATCCCACACTGTATCAAATATCCTTACAAGCTGAGTAATCAGTATGGGTGTGGGGGCCATTTCTCACCAAGCAGGCAGTGGCCACATTATGTCAGCTGCTTGTTCTCACTAGTACAGCCTCCATTATGAAAAGCATTCTGGTGAGTTACAATCTGCAATCTGTGTCCCTGACTCCCACCCCACTACACAAGGGCAGGATGTAACACATTTTCAGGCTGATTTACATCTAAATAAATACAGGCACAGACAAAACAATGACTTCCCCCCATGCAAAGGGGGACCGGGGGTTTCTCCTGGGCAGGTCCAGTTTATATTGTCCGATTCAGGCAAGCTGCAGGTCCCGATAAGGCCCACGGGGACTTCTGGAGGAGTGTGTGTCGGCACAGTAGTGTGCGGTCATCATCAGAGGAGCCCGCGGAGACATTTCTGCCGGCACTCATGGGTTCACACGGCTAGTTCACAACACTGTGTCACAAATGTAACAGAGGAGAAGGCGTGCGGGAGGCTTACATACGTGCCTCACAAGTGAACAAAGCGTTCTTAATATCCTCCTAAAAATTTATTTCGTAGCAAGTAGTGGACACACCAGATTCTTGGAATGTAGCTGCACCCTAAAATTTGTTTTTTTAACTGTAAACGAAGTAATAGGACTGATCTGTGATGAGACACATCAATGCTGGTGATAATATTGTGACAACACGTCATGTCCTTCATTAAAAATCACCCCAGGACTTGGGGAGGTGACTCTCTTTACACTTTAAAGCTAGAGTCAGAAATTCTCAAGAAGGCATGCTAAATTCACATGAACTAAAATCAAAACAAAAACACCTCTCCTTTCAGTGCACAGGCTGCTCCCTCAGAAGCTCCGCCCCCACATTGGAAACACATTGCGAAGGCTAGGATGTTGTTGTAGGGTGCAGCTTGCACCAGTACAAGAGAACGGTAGGTAAGATAGTGAACTGCAAGGAGATATTTGGTGAATTTGACAAATGTGTATTATCATATAATCGCTTACTATACGTTTAACATCATTACTAAAATGTACTAAAAAACATTCTAAATATGGCTTCCGTAGCAAAAAGAAGTGGACACTACACACCAGATAATGAACAGTGTTTCTAAAATGTTCTTAATTGCTCTTCATCCTGGAAAAGGCCCCTAAAACCCCCATCTTTTCCCTGGACATCTAGGTCGTGGGGAGCCTATGCCAGGCTAATCCCCTCTTCCCAGGAACATGCAGATACGGAGCTACTGTCAGTCATGCAACTGTTAACGTCTACAGGCGTCTGAGAGAATCCAGGTGTCCCTGGGCTTAGCGGGAAGCCGGTCTGCGTGGCTCTCTGGGGCCGAGGAGCAGTGGCTAGCTCTCTCTCTCTGTATCGCCCCGCCGACGGTTCATAGTGTGTCTGCCAACTGGGAACAGCTTTTTCTATT
Organism: Forbesichthys agassizii; assembly: GCA_026546735.1. Lineage (NCBI taxonomy): Eukaryota > Metazoa > Chordata > Actinopteri > Percopsiformes > Amblyopsidae > Forbesichthys > Forbesichthys agassizii. The sequence goes on from JAODLL010005042.1 coordinate 6,307, forward strand.
CATGGAAAGTTTCTAGATTTTCCTGAAAATGTCCATAAAACTACAAGTAGATTGTCTTAGCATTTTAAAGTGTCAACAACAAGCAAGCAAAGTGACTCCAAGTGGTCTATCCATAGCTTGCGCTTATCATCAGGGGGTCAAGCGTGGATTTGTACAGGGGCCCCATGTCACTCACCCAGGGGCCCCCTGGGAATGCACTTAGCCCGAGGTGACAGCCGTACCTCTGTTAGCAGGCCCAGGGTGTCCCGTGTCTGGACGCCCAGGCGCCACCCTTGCCACTGACCCCCGCTAACCCCACTGACGCACCCCCCCTTCATCTTCCCAACAGGGTGATAGGGTTCAAAATAGCGGAGTGTGCCGGTCAGGGGCTGCCTCCGACTTCACACATCCCAGAGGTCTGTAGAGGGGGGCAGAGAGGGAGAGGGAGGGGGGAAAAGAGGACAGTCCAGGGAGGACTGCGTGTCTTCCAAGCGGCTTTGGCCTCTGGAATCTCTTTGGGAGAAAAATGCACGTCCACAAAGAACATTTTGCAGATCAGCAGAAGGTAGAACGTTAGCTAGCCATACACTAGCTTTGCGACAGCGCACATCGCCACAAACGTCCATGTTTGTGGCGACTAACACAGAAAACTGAATGAGAGCGTGTGTGAGTATGTGTGAGCTTGTGTGCGTGGGGAAACATGTCTGAACCATGCTAAAAATGGCTCCGGTGGTGCACTTCAAAAGCACCTCTCTGTTTTCAGGTAGGGCCGAAATTAAGGGAACCCGATCTATGTGGAACTGGGGCCTCGTGAATAGATGTCCCTCACCTCCCGCTTGAACGCGACCCACCTCTCAAGGCCTTTGTAATGGAAAACCGCCACTGTTGGCCCCTCATATTTTTAGGCAGGGCTATTCTTGTTGTGTTCCCGCTTAGTATGCCCCAGGATGTGTGCCACCGAGAAGGTCATAATTCCTGTTTTGTTTGTCATTATTCTGCTAAAGAATGGCCGCCACACCCGGGGACTTGTGCCTCGCTTCTCGTTCCCGCTCGACGCACGTCTCCCCGCGCGTCTCCAATGCGTCTCCGTATCAACAGTGGTGGAAGGAAGAGGGCGGGCCATGCCATCAGATAAGAGGACGTCAGCGATCACAAAAGCGCTTTTAAAGATATGAATTATTAACCCGACTCGTTGGAAATGTATCTGGTCCATGAGAATGCAGTTGAATGAGTGAATTAAACAAAGATAAAAACAACAACAACATGATAGAAAGTATATATGATACACAGTATGTATGTTACTTAAATATGCGTTACTCGGCCAGAATGTAGTTGCTGGGAGACTTAACACTGAATTAAAGGTAGCCTCAGCTATTGCACGCTATCGCTAGCTTACCGTTCTCTGTGCGTATTGATAAAATAATCCTTCTAAATACTTCCACACAGCCCTGGCTCCGTAAAAAGTTACATAAACAAAAGTGGCGAACAACAGTCACAACAACAAAGCACATTTTAAGTTAGCAAGCACATGAACTGTGCTGTAGCCCACACAGTCCACCACTCTCTGGAACCATGCGGCCACACAAAGAAAAAAGTCTAATCTATCCTTTTCACATTTCTTAAATAGAGGGAACAAAGTAACGCAGAAGAGCCTGGATGAGCGCCCCCCCGAGGCCTCCCAGTCACTCTGTCTGTGGCCCCTGCCATTAGACAGCTGTCCCTGCTAATACCCCCTTCCTCCACACACACACACACACACACACACACAAGCATTGTGTTCCACCATGCCGCTACACGGGTCACATACTGTAGGCTTATATGGCCCGTGTGTGTGTGTGTGATGGGGTAGATACAGGGCAGGTGTTTTCTGTGGGAACCCATCCCAGCCCCACTAATTACCTGTGTGAAAGGGACAATTGAGATGTAATATAACCTTGTGGTGTGTGTGTGTGTGTGGGGGGGGGGGGGTCAGTGTGTGACGTTGTAATGTGATGCTTGGAGACAACTGTGTCAAATTCACTCTGTCTCTGTTGAGAAACAGTCCAGTCGCTCCGTCTGTGATCCCAGATTCCATCGCTCCTCGACACCCCGACTCCCCAGCACACAAACGCACAAACACAGGTGTGACTTCACATACCTGTAATTAAGCTGTACTCTGACCCAAGCTTGTGTTTTCACAGTTACTACACAAAGACGTCAATTTGGAAGGCTTTATTCAGTTAAGATCAACGTTGAGTCACAACAGTGTTTAAAAATCACCTGGTCTGAGTAATTGTTGGTATAAATGTATTTCTCTCATGTTCAAGTCTCAGATAGCAGGGGTAAGGGGAACTGCAAAGGCACACTGTCCTTAATATTGTCTCTCATGTTTCGTTTGATAATGCCTGGCAGGTTTAGATCTGAGGACAGAGTGGAGACATTAACGTTAATGACATTTTGTTTTTTTATTAAATCCTGTAAAACAAAAATAACAGCAGCAGCGATTCTTCCTTTAGTCTTGCCCTTATATTGATCACATGCTGACAGGTAGTGTATAATTCTTTGAGAGTGTGCGATCAGTGAGAGGTCTGATGTGGTTACTGAGGAGTAACAGTGAAATACTGACCCTGGATCAGCGGGTAAACAGATTGGTAGCATGTTCCCCGAGGCCAGATGTTGCTCTACAGGATTAAACCTTTTGTGATGCGTCTATGGGCTGTCACCTGATTGGATCAGTATCATTGTAATCGTACGTCATTATAAACACAGGAAAGGAAGGAAATAAGAGATCTGAGCCATATCCACCTCTCTTGTGCAACGGGTGTGTTCTGCAATATGTAGCTGGGAATCCCTTTGTATTATAAAGAGCTTGCTGCTCTATTACAGCAACTGGCATTCAACCAAAGCATTCACTTGTGTTGTCTGTTCAACTCTGGGACGTTGAAAGTGCTGACTGGTTAAAGATGAGCTGAAATATGATCTAAATCGCCATCATACAAATAGACGCATGGTTTATAACATTACAAAATACGTGTTTGTTTTAACAACAGTGGAAACAACACATAGATGAATAGAAAACACATTTTTTTAAATAGTAAAAATAGAAAAGGCCTGCAGAAATGATTGACCCTTAAGCCAGAAACCTACAGAATGAAGACAGGAGCATGGTCCGCAGTAGGACAAAAGGGATCATGTTTCTGTCGCCAAGTAGCTGCTGTTGCTGGCCAAGGACAGCAACACCCTCAATCCCTGTGGCAGCATGCTCGTGACTGACAGCGTGCAGAGAACATTTTGACCTGGTGACCCTGGAGACTAAAGCACCTCCCGCCCAACAGCAGCCTGTCGTTCTCCGTCGGTTTGACCTCTCCGGTGACCTTAGTTGGTAAAGGACATTCTTCTTGTTGAGCGTGTCTTTTGTCAGGGCAGAGGTCGTGGTATAGTTCATGTCTATAGCACCGTATGATAAACGCTGAGAGGGCAATAGAGTATCATTATTACATAATTTCATACTCCTGTTTTATGGCAATGGGTTTCCTTATGTTGGGCATACACACAACCTTTGAAGAGTTAATAAAAAGGTGAGGAATAGTTCAATACTGAGGAATATCCCATTTCCTTTATTACAACCCGATTAAGTAGCTAAACTGTACGTTTGCTTCATTGGGGCCAATCTATGTCACAGGACTGTAGCGCCCTCTAAAGCCCAGGAAATAAATCAGATGCTAACTGGCCTCTAACCAGTAGAGGACGCTAGAGTCAAATAAAATATATTCTGTTGCAGTAAATAAGCTGTTGGGAATGAGTGATTGCAATGTCTGCATTGAAAATACGGCAATTAAAGCAAAAACGACAAAATCAGAAACACTTATATTTATTTGAATTTACAAAAGATCCACTCTTATTCACATTTATAACCTTGACATCTTTAAAGCAATGTTAGCTAAATATTTAAGTGGCATAATCCATCTACAACTAGTTCAAACAAAAAAAAAAGAAAAGAAAAGCAGTGGGACAAACAAAGTATTTACACTCTCCTTGTTGGAGCCCACAGCAGGGCGGAGCCTGTTGCCGAGGCGGGCTGTCTCAACAGAGCAGCACCTCGTGGACCCTCTTGACAATGCGGGTCAAGTACTTCCTGCCGGGAGACACTGACGACACGACCGTCTCCAGCCGCTCCGCTCTGTGGAGGTCAAACCAAAGACAAGAAGCGTGAATGAAGCGCCCCGGCCAACGCCAACCACCCCCCTGGCCCGTTTCCATGGCAGCGGAACGTACGTGACATCTCCGATGCGGCTCTCGAAGTGGCAGACCTGCAGAGGGTAGAGCGGGTACGCAGCAGACACAGACAGGCTCACCTCGAACTTGACGAACACTCTCAGACTGCTGAAGACCATGTGAACCCTAGGAGCACACGAAGAGTTAAACACGTTGGAACTCTATGGGAGAAGTACCAGAGACACTATATAGAGGAGACAGACCACTTAGAGAGTCCTCAATAGAACTCTATG
>JAODLL010005043.1:0-7500 GCA_026546735.1 Forbesichthys agassizii
CCCTGGGCGCCTCCTTTGGGAGGTGTTCCAGGCACGTCCAGCTGGGAGGAGGCCTCGGGAAAGACCCAGGACTAGGTAAAGAGATTATATCTAAACACTGGCCTGCTGGGAACGCCTCGGGATCCCCCAGTCAGAGCTTGCTGATGTTGCTCGAGAAAGGGAGGTTTGGGGTCCCCTGATGGAGCTACTGCACCCCTGACTCTGGATAAGCGGATGAAGATGGATGGATGGATGAATGGATGTCAATACACGGCTATGGTTATTTTGTCTGGTTTATTACGTTTATTTCGCTGTGTGGATACGCAGCACTGGTTGGATACGTGATTATATGACACATCACATGTAATTTTGAGATGATGCAGTAAATAGTGGACTAGTAGTGTTGTTTTTATAACTGCAGGGGGCAGCATTGCGCGTGAGGTGTGTCTTGGTCTTTCACCTCATACACGGATGAAGAAGGAGCGACCTGGCTGGGAGTGGAGTGCGAAAAGATATGCGTGTTGACGGCACAATGGAGTTAAACTGGTTAAATACCATTTGTAACTGTGTTTTACTGGGTGGATTTACGCTATGTGTCGTATTCGGTGAGTACTGATCGTAATGTGGGCTACTTGATAGATATTTGTTCAGAGCTAACCTTGAAGTGTGGAATCGTAGTTTAGCTATCCTTATCTGAACACGATCCACAGTCAGCCTGTACGGTACCGTAGTAGCTTCATAAGCAGACCAGATAACACCGCCAACATTCATTGTTGTGATCATGTCGTATGTCCTTAAATTATTTAAATGTATGCTTACATCGTTAACATTGAACTACTGGGGATCGCCTTGTGTTAAGATGCCGTATTGTTGTGACTACGGCAGACTGACTGTTAGCTAAGGGATTGCGAAAACTAGCGTCTTCGGTGTCGTCTGATAACAAATACATTTATTTCATGCTGCTGTCAACATGTACAGACAATGAGACAGCGAGGTGTGATTTTACCCTAGGCTATTTCCCAGCCTTTTTCATTTTAAAATGAAATGAAAAATTTTACCATGACATGGTACGGTTTCATCATCATGGACCTAATGTAACCTATTATATCACAGTTTGTATGACTTAATAATGATGTACTATCAAATTATGTAAGAAGATAACACTTTATGATATATTCTGCTCTCTATATGTGACAGGTTGTGACTAAAATATGGTTAAGTTTGAATGCCTAAGACCTTTTGCTCTGCCTTCCAAGACCTATAGCCTAAAATGCAGAATTCCAATAAGGAATTGTTTCAACACACATTATATGTAAGCAGGCTTATTGCCTAAGAAAATATTAAAATATTTTAGAATTTCCATCTGGGATGGGAGTCATATTTGGTCGAGCTCTGATTTAATTGGGGAGACTACACTGAATGGTGAGATTTTCTACATGGCAGTCTTTTCTCAGATTAGATAAATACATAATCCAATTCAAACCCAAGGCATAGTTATCCTTTAAATTTGAAGAAACAGGCACAGCCAGTTTCCGGTTTCAACGCCAGGATAGATTAAACTGCGGGAAGTGAAAGAGAATTGCTCTTCCTTTCTTCTTCAATTACTATTGTTAGTGTCTGAAGGGCTGTTCTCCCAAGTGTGTTTAAGGTACAGCTTTAAAGTTTGAATGCAGATCCAAATCCAACATACATAGGTGAGATACACGGTCTACAGACTATATTCATTCAAGGCCACAAAATATGCATGCTAAAGCTGCAGAATTCTTTGGAAAATCAAACTGAATTATTCAGGAGTCTGAGACTTGGTTTTCTTTTAGCCTAATTTGTCTCAATAACCTATGCTGTGTCAGTTGTCATTTAGGTACAAATGTCTTCAAGGCTATTTCATATAAACTCAAAACGTGTACAATAAGAAAATCTTTAAAGGCAGGTTTCCTCTGAAAACGGTTTCTTGAACTGAATAATAACACTTGGTGTGGATGCACCTGTGTATATGCTGTTGTTAAACATGGCTACATCCACACATTGTAGACTAAAATAGCTATTTCTGTATGAAACAATATGTGTGCACATAGTTTCAAACATATTTAAAACCGTTTTCTATGTAGGCCAGTGTCATTTGTTTTTTCATAGTTATTTTCAGAATTCACACAGATGTCAAATTGAAATCCACTAACATTGCAAACTATTTGCATGAGATGCATATTTTGTTATGTTTAGTTTTTACCGCTAATGTCAAATGTGAATTGAATTGAATTGCTGGCCAATTTGAGCACATCAGCATTCAGGTAGGTAACAAAACGTTTACAAACGACTCTGCATTAGTCATATAATGTGTCGTCGTAATGTCTCCCCATGTCCTAGGCAGGGTCCCTAACCATGAATCTGAATATGTATTTCCTCTGATAATAAAATAATGACTTATTTCCTTTTTACTTTCACATGCAGGACCGCAACCCAGCCTGGGCATCGACATAACCTCCCCCGCTGAGCTAGTCATCGAGAATGGAACCACCGGGGTGCTGAAATGCTCGTTCTGGTCGAGGGAAGTGGTCAGCAGTGCGGTTGCAGTGTCCTGGAACTTTCAACAGTGGGGCTCTGACAAGCCTCCGTCCACTGTAAGCTAGTTGTCCTTAGCTACTTTGTAGTGTCTCTCAGGTCTCTATTGTCCCATAACGCTAGCTCACAAAAGCATCTTGTGCTGAACCCCTGATACATGTAAACTTGACAGCACTATCAGGTAGATTTTCATTGGCTGTTAGAATGGTCACTCGCAAGACTGTCTGCGTATTGTGTATATTCGGCATGACATTAGTGCTGTGCTTTATTTTCCAAAATAAATTTTAAGCAGTAACCGTAACCTGTTGATTTGACATATTTACAAGACCTGCAAACAGCCAGACTGGTGTTACGTTTCCCAACAAATTCCTTGGTATAAGGTTAACGCCTGATTTTGTCATTGAGTTATGTACAGTAGTTGGTCATCGTGCATGTCAATCAAAAGAAGGTGGGTCTTGACACAGTTTGCCAGCGCTCTGCGAGACTAGCTACTTAGTGTTTACAGTAAGATAGGTATTGTTAGCTGCTTATGCTTAATGCTACGGTTGGAAAGCTCTGACTGCAGAAAACAATCAATTCCCCTAACAAGTCCGACTGCTATTTCCTGAGAAAAACTATATTTAGTCATCTCTATCAACTTGTAAGGCAACAGTTTCACACAATCACAAGAACAAAGCTTTCTTTTTCCTTCCCCCCCATTATTTTCCTCCATTCAATTCAGTTCACATTGAACCAATGAGACACACACACATTCAATAGATTCAATTATTGTGGTGGTTAGCTTTAGAATGCATTAAGCAAAATAGTGTGTGTGGATGGATGGATAGATAGATAGATAGATAGATAGATAGATAGATTAATGTATCTCTCTCGATGGAGTTGTGGTATTACAAACATTAAAGGGAACTACCGCACATTTATAACATTCTGAAAATGGACCCTGTTTCTGTAACATAAAAAAGGAGAAGCTGCTTTGCCCTGACTAAGTGTCATGGTAAGGTTTACTTACTCCCGAGCTTCAGGAACTTAAACCTCAATGCAATTTATTTCTGTAGCTCTCTACATAATAGACACCTTTATCACAGTGTGCGTACGGGAAAGTCTAGGCTACCAAAGAGGGGTACACTTTCTTCCTGTCCTGTTTAGATGAATGTGTTGAGGTTTATACAGGTTGTTTTATGTGGCTGATTAGGCTTGTTCTCAGGTGTGGTCGCCAGTGTTGGGTAGTTACTGGTTACTAGGGCTGTCCCGAATACCATTTTACATGTTTCGAATACTTTATGGTATTTCCGAATGAGTATTCGAATACTGTGTCTCAAAAACATAATTAAAAACACTATAGCATATACCTCCTGTATTAGCCAATAAGAGTGTGTGTTGAATGAATAGCCTCGCTCTCTTCTTACAAACAGAGCCATTTGTGTTGATGACACAGTGTAGGGCAGGCAATTACATTTCAACATGTGGGTTTGTATGGAGACAGTAGGGAGTAATGGGAAAACATGCATGCATGCATAATGTGAAAAAACAAACTGATTGTTGACTCCTAAGGTTCATTATTGTTCCAATAAAGAGGACTCAGTTCTAAAATGAGCTGGTACATAGGATGTCATTTATCAGAAGGGGCGGGGCAGGGTAGTGATTGTTTAAGTAATATAGTAATGTAAATAGTAACGTAATTAATTACTTTTAATACCCAGTAATAAGTAAAGTAATAGGAATTTTTGAAGGAGTGTTAAGTAACCAGTAACTTATTACTATTCCTGAATAACTTGTCCAACACTGGTGTTCACACGATGCTTGTTCACTCTGTTTTACCATGTGCAACGTTGGCATTGTAATGTCAAACTAGATGCGTTTAGACTAACCCTATTATTCCAATTGGAATCGGGTTAAAATCACAAACCCGAAAGAAAATCCTCCATATAAACACCATGATCGGAAGCAAAACGGCCAACTTGATAGAAATGTAATTCGAAGCAGAGGTGTAGTATAACTCCTTCCATGACCGATTGAAAGAACAATTCTACCATGTAAATGGTTATACATGATTACTGCCTGGTTACGTTCTTCTGCGCATGCCCCGTCTTAAGCCTCGGACACACTGCAAGCGATCCGCCCATCGCTTTGTAGCTGAAACTCTGTCGCTTGTTTACATTCCAGGCTCTGGTTGCCTAGGTATTCCTCTAGTATATTTCAGTCAATCTGTCAATCAACGGTATCCTTATCCCGTTGGTAGTCACCTCAATCGCATCACTTGAAGTTGAGACTAGTATAACCCGGTACCCGCCCACTTCACATTGCCAATCTCTTTGTCTCCCGTCATCGCTTCAAGTCACCATATCACATTGACTTTCAATTGTCTCTCGTCGCTGATAGTTGCTTGCAGTGTGTCTGGGGCTTAACGATTAGTGTGATGCCTGTAGCCTATTCTGCACAGCCACCGTTCCAAGTTTGGACAAAACAATTGCGACGTGCTCAACTAGGTGAATGGGAGTTAGTATGGTGACTTCTGGAGCCATACAATTCTCCACCAGTCACACAGCCTCACTCTCCGATGCACATACTAGAAGCTATCTGGTTTTAGCCTTTTGCTAGCAGGACTTATTTTGATAAGTTGCGACTGCGCATGTAAAATGTATTCAATTGGAAATATTCCATTTGGAAAGACAAAAAAGTGCTCTGCATTTGAACCTATTCAAAACCAAATAAACTCAGATTGTATGATTTTACAGGAAGCTCTCTTCGGAAGGTTCCGGGTTCCAACCCCGGTCGTCCAGGCCTTAAAACATCATAAAACATGTTAGGTTCACCCTCCGGCCTCTGATCTGGAGTTGGTCCCCCGGCAAGAAAAACACCTCTCCCTTCAATGCCATAGGGTTTTCCCTCAGAAGCTCCACGCAACACATTGGAAACGCACTGCAAAAACTAGGATATTGCTGTCTGGTGCGGTCTGCACCAGTTTGTTTGTGTTCCCATTTACAGATCCAGGGCTTTGAGGGAACATCAGATATTTTATTTTATTCCATCGCGCACAGAGAGCGGGCAGCTAGCGGATCACGAGGAGCTATATCTGACCTAAAGTGTATTAGCTTACAATAGCTGACTACACCTTTAACTCTCCACACCCTGCAGATATTCTACTACGGTAATGGAAAGGCGTTCCCTGGACCTGAGTTCAAAGACAGACTGGTGTTTGTGGGAGACCTAAATAAGAAGGACGCCTCAATACAGCTGTCCCAAGCGCAGTTCAGCGACAACGGAACATACTTTTGCGACGTGAAGAATCCCCCGGACATATCGGGCACGCCATCTCGAACGGTACTCAAGGTCGTTCTGAAAGGTGAATATGTCCACTGGCTCAATTCTGCACATTTATTCGATTATAAAAAACACTATAAAAAGATGACAATTTTAGTAAGTAATATAAGGGTATAATATGTGTGTATGACGTACAGCATTCAGCAGATGTTTTTATTTAAAGCGACTTACAAACTACATTTGTAAATAGTAGAAGAGATTGTATACTAGACAAACATTCTGTTACGTAATGACAAATTGTCATTGGGGTAACCATGTTTTTATTTTACAACATCTAATATACCAGGAAATAATTGTTTGAAATTGTATATAAGTACCAACAAAATGCCAATATTCTAAGAACTTAAAGGACAGAAATAAGGATTTGCAGTTTTTGTGTGAGTCAACATATTTAAAAACACGTTATTAGTATTTGGTGACGTCAGTTATGAAATGTTATGCCTTATTTGTTGTTAATATCAGCCTGTTTTTTCTGTAAATAAGAAACTAGTTTATTTGTAAAGCCCTTTTGACAGAAGTCACACACTATTTTTCTATTTTTTTAAACGTACAATACATACAAAAACTCCATAAAAACATGTCTGAACACAATCTAATTCCCAATATGCCTTTTTGAGAAATCATGTCTATTGCTGCTTTTTAAGAGTCAACAGCAGAATTTTTTTTTATAACATCTGAAGCACAGAAATGCAGTTAATGTGTTACAGCTGTAATCACCCTTAAACGTGATGTATCTAAATCCTCTTGCTGACTTTATCTGTGCTGTGTGTGTGTGTGTGTGTGTCTAGAATCGCTTCCTCAGGACAACACGCCGCTTATCGTGGGGGTAGTGTGTGTCTCCGTCGTGGCACTCGTTATCCTCATCGTGTTTGCCGTCCTGTGCATGAAGAGGCATCATGATCGCAACGAGTATGAAGGGTGAGTACGCCACCTCCTCGACTTTTACGTATAGATCCTTTAGCCCACTGCCTAAAAAAGCCCTTTCCTCAAAGCAAATGGTGCCGATCGTACCATACCAAGGTTTAGTTATGTTTGTTAATTGCTGTGGGAGGATTCCATCCCTGTATGCATGTCCTGACGCTATACGTTAGTAGTCACACTACGCACGTTTCTTTTAGGGTATCGTCCATGATAGACCTCTACAATTCCTCCCAGTGAAAAGACTTTGTCATACTGCGGTATTGGCGATATAGTTGATGACGTCTTTATATGCCTAATCCAATGTTTTGGGCTTTACAAAGTTTATATTATCTGGCAGGTAAAATAATGACAACAAATATGCAGATTTTTGGACCTCAACAAGGCACAGTAGGTGTGTCTACACACCTATTTACGGAAAGGTAAAAGCCAGTGAATTCCTAATTTTTTAGCACATTTTAATTTGAATTCACATACTCTGATATATTTTTCTTCTCCTGGCAACAGTGTGATTCTGCACTATTTTATCTCACTATATTGTGATAAAATAGAATGATTGTTCCTCTAGTTGAGAATGCCGTGATGAAGAGTATATTGCCCACCTCTAGTGTACCGGTGAACTTATCCGCAGTAATCACAAGAAAAGTATCTTGGGTGGAATATATGCCTTGTTTGACAGATTTCTCTGGATATGTCTATTTTACCATATTTCTTTCTGAGTAA
>JAODLL010005045.1:0-10770 GCA_026546735.1 Forbesichthys agassizii
TAGACCCACAGTGATACAGGTACAGTGTGTAGACCCACAGTGATGCAGGTACAGTGTATAGACCCACAGTGAGACAGGTACAGTGTATAGACCCACAGTGATACGGGTACAGTGTGTAGACCCACAGTGATACGGGTACAGTGTGTAGACCCACAGTGATACAGGTACAGTGTGTAGACTCACCCCCTCTCCCCCCCTCCTCCCAGATTTCGCCACGGTAACCAAGGAGTGTACAGACTTCCACTTCCCCCAGCTGGAGGAGCAGCTGCAGGTCGTCCAGCAGGTGGTGCTCTACGCCCGCGCCCAGCACAGCAGCCGGCAGCCAGGTCACTATGGCAACGCCGCGCTGAGCGGCCGTAACGCTGCGCTGAGCGGCCGTAACGCCGCGCTGAGCGGCCGTAACGCACGCGCGCGCGCGCACACACACACACACACACACACACACACACAGGTGTCTGTCTGTTCCAGCCTCGTAGTAATGGTCTCCAGAGGTACGTTCAGCTTAGCGTTAGCGAACACACTCGCGGTCTGAGGAGTTAGTTCTTGACGAACACATGTGGATGCTGGACGGAGACAGTTCTAAATACATCTGATCATTTATTTATGTTTACAAGATAACGTTCACATTTCAAGTTCAAATCAAACGTGTTTTCTAACAACACTTGCCTCATTTGAACCTCTGGTGTCTCCTGTCCTCACAGAAGCATGGAGGAGCGGGGCGGACGACAGGAGCAAAGCCACGGAGAGAAATGGCTCCAACATCCTCCCAGGTAGATGTGAGGCGCTGATATTCCCCCATCTCTGGTTGCTACGGCGCTGCTGGTCGCTTGCAGTGTGCCCGGGGCATGACAACTATATAAATAATAATGATGATGATATAATGATTTATGATAATTATAAAGATGATGATGATATAACCCAACACACATAAGAAGCGTATTGGTTCTTCCCAGGTGAGCTGTACGTGTCTCGCCACTCCAACCTCTCGTCCACCCACGTCTTGTTCCACCTGTGTGTGGACGACAGCGTGCGCTCGGCCAGCGTGTCGGCACGCCACCCGGCCATCATGGGCCTCCGCAACATCCTCAAGACCTGCTGCAGCCACGACGTTACCACGGTTACCCTGCCGCTGCTACTGGTGCACCACATGGCCGAGGTGGCGCGCACACACACACGATGACATGTAACACACACACATGTAACACACACACACACATGCATGCACACATAAACACATGTACATGCACACTGTGTGCGTTTTTGATTCATATATATATAAATAAAAACAACACACATGTACATAAACAACACAGTCTTCCACCTGGTGTGTGTGTGTAGGAGATGACCATCCCATGGTGTCTGAAGAGGGCAGAGCTGGTCTTTAAGTGTGTCAAAGGTGAATCTAATGTACTTAATGGTATAGTCAGCAAGCTAATTGTCAGCTAATTCAACACATGTTACTGTTCTCTCTGTTTGTCGAAAATATAATGTGATACTTCTACACGGCCCTGGCTCCGTAAATAGGAACATAAACAAAGTAGAGAACACCGCTCGGGTATCAGCAAAGCCGCAGCACTTTGCTTCACAGTGCAGAGTAGCATTTTGACGTGTGAGGCTCTGAGGAGGAGGACCTTGGAGCGATACTGCTTTGATTTGAGCTAGAAATTAGCAAGAATGACTTTAATGTAACTACTCACTGTACATAGGTAACGGGTATGGGCGATTATTAAATAGCCTGATTGTAAAGTGCATTAATATGATGCTAATATGTTTATAGCATGTTAATGTTATGTTAATATATTCATGATAATATGATAATGTGATGTTAATATAATGTTAATGTAATGTTAAAACTATGTTAATATCATCATGTGATGTTAATATAATGTTAATGTGATACTATGATGATAACATTTCCCTTCAGGTTTTATGATGGAGATGGCATCGTGGGACGGGGGGATATCTCGCACTGTCCAGTTCCTAGTCCCTCAAGTGAGTGTGTGTGCATGTGGGTGCGTGCATGTGTGTGTGTGTTTGTGTGTTAGCTGTGAAGCTAGGTAGATCATGTTCTCCATGCTCCCCCCCCCCTCCCCCCTCCAGTCCATCTCTGAGGAGATGTTCTACCAGCTCAGCAACATGCTCCCTCAGATCTTCAGAGTGTCGTCCACCCTCACACTCTCCTCCAAGCACTGACCGCTCCCGCCTGCTCAGCTGGTGTGTGTGTGTGTGTGTGTGTGTACACGCTCCTGCGCTCACCTGGAGAGGAGGAGGAGGGGAGGGGCGGCGCTGACTGTGGCTCTCTCAGGGAGGTGGGGACGTCTGCGCTGGTTGTGTGCACAAGCACCGTGCACTAATAGTGCACAATATGACACACACACACACTCCATGATAGTCATCAGAGGATTTTCTCCAAACCAACCTAAGCACCTTGAGGTGCATTATCTGTGTCTACCACTAGGGGCAGACCATAACCTGAAGAGACAGAGGAGCCTGAACACTCATTGGCTGAGGCCACCAGGGGTTTCTCCCAGCTGGCATGTTTCTCTGCATTATTACATGATGCGCAGAATGATTTCATAAAGGTCAAGTGGGCCTTTGTGTGGGTTGTGTATTCTTCCTCTCAACAGGAGATGGCGCTATTTGTAAAGATTCGTTCACTAATGCGGACTAGCAGTTATTGATTTTAGTCTGTGTGTATTGTAAGAAAATTAGATATTTTCTGTACCATTGTGAAATGTTGATCATAAACAGTGTAAATTGTGCAACTATAGGCTACGTGCTTCATACAACATGGTTTAAAAATTCCTAAGTAGTTAATTCTGCCCCAAAACATAATTAAAATGTTTTAATATTTTGCCCTGCCTTGTAGGCTAAGGAAATGTAACTGTTTGACATTTTAACTGTTGAGTTGTAGTCCACAGGAACATTGTCTCCCTGCTGTTTAATAACCTGTCATTTATTGTTGTAATTAGGTTACATTCCTGGCAATTTTGAGGATGAATATGTTGAAATTGTGTAATGTGTAATTAATAAACCTTTTTTCTGGAGCTCAAACAACATTGGCAGAGTGGTGCGTTACCCTACTGCTCGCTGCGAAGAACCTAGACACCTAGAACCTGACATGCCAGGTGGACTGTTAGTCACAAGTCCATCTTGGAAGTTATTCATTGAAACTGTTGGTGTTTTATGCAAAGCCCCAAAATGCTGAAGTCTTGTTTATGTGCCAGAATACAATCAGTGTTACATTAACTACGCACTTAATACACATGTACAAATATTTCTTTCCAGCGAATCTCTTAGTTACACCAACATATATCATAGAAAACAATCTGTGTCGATAGAAAAAAATATTATGGACAGTTTTTGCTGCCAGAACATCAAGGAAATTCCATAGAGGAATGCCTCTAGCACCCGATAGAACACTAGTAGAGTTTAAAGGTTTGGAAATAAGCATATACAAATATTTATTTTCAGCGAATTTCTTAGTTACACCAACATTTATCATAGGAAACAATTAGTAGTATTTAGTAAAGATTTATTTTCGCTGCCAACAACCAGGAAATGCCACAGGGAAATCCCCTTCTTGTCATGTGTACAGTTGTAGTCTTGGTTAATAATACTCAAGCAAGACATATAAAAACATCTCTTTCCAGCGAATATAATAATTATACCAGGATTGTCAAAGGGAGACAGTCTGTGCTATGATGTGTTATACATTCCTAATTCCAAAGCATTACTCTTGGCATTTATGGGCTTCAATCCACAAGACTGCTGCGTGGAATTTACGGACGGACGCGTAGCTTTCATTGCTGAAGCTGCAGTGGGTAGGTCTCAAGGTCAAAGGGGCCTTGAGGGGCGGTAACCATGTTATACAGGTGCATCTCAATAAATTTGAATATCTGAGGTCTAGGGCCCATGAGGCTGTCAGTAAACATCAGGGTTCCAACATTGTTCAAGTGAAATAGTGTGTGGAATCAGTCCTTAGAGTACAAGGCCGATGTATGCTTCTATGTCAAAGTTAGGGTATAACCAACACGTCAGGCTAGGCGTATGTACTGAATATATGTGGTGCATGCTTACCAAAGACAAAACAACCAGCATGTGTGGTGCCAGGAGGGTCACAGACAGTGTGCTGCAACACACCTGTATAAATGACATGCCCAGGTGCCCTTAATTAGCCTAATTAGGGCCTACCCAGCCCACAGACCACAGGCCTGCTAAAATAAGGCAGGGCCGGCACAAAGTTCCTCTAACTATTAACTAGTAACTATTTTAACACAAAAGTATTTATTTATTACACCTTTCCTTAATAAAATATTCTATAAAGATTCTCCGTTTCAGCTGTATATAGGAAATTTTGCATTATGTTTACATGCTTTCATATTCCACTGTTATTTACAATATTCATTGACATGTGAAGCCACATAAGCACGTTCCAAATTAGGTTATGCTTTACCCCCCCTGTGGCACTATAGAGGATGCTGCTGTTGTTTTTGAAGGTCAACTGTTATTGAGCATAGACAACAAACTTGATAACCGCTGTCTTCCAATACATTTAAGTTCCAATGTATTTGCATTGATTAAGTACAGCTGCAGTAGTGGATCATTTGAGCTGGTCTTTATCCTTGTTCAGATGCTGTTATCTGCAGGGTATAACCTTCATCAGGTATATTATCATTGTCATTTAAACTTGTATGTTTCTTATATAGTTCTATACGTTAAGTACAATATTTTTTTATAGAAAAATGTATTTAATTAACTAATTAATTTTGGTCCTTGAGTATTATTAATTGAACACATTAGGAAACCGGAATACATTGTAAACAGCGACACCCTGTGGTCACCTGTGGTAGCGTCTGGACATAGCGCTCTGGAGTGGCATTCTCTGTTACATGGGGAAGACGAGAGGCTTTCATGTGGCACGGCTTGGCACGGCTTGGCACGCCTGCGATGCGGCGCAGGCCTATCCAGTTGCCCTCCCAGGGCGCTATGAATAGTCAGCTAGCTGGTATGTTACCATATACCACGCGCATGTGCCCTTTGTCCCATAACACGCCGGCGGGCCGGGCACCAGGGAAGGTACACTCAGCGCCCCCACGCCCTCTGCTAAGCCTCTGACCAGCGGACCAATTTGGGAGCAGCGTTACGTCACGCACGTCATGTCAAACTCGAATCTGGCTTTGGAGCATCTCTGCTGTGCAGCGTGACGTCGCCGCGGTGATGTCACCTGGGCTTGCGTCCATGTAGTAGAGAGCTACGGGTCCGAGAGACGGTGAGAGAGAGAGGGAGAGAGAGAGAGGGGGGGAGATATTCGAGCAGCACAACATGGTCATCTTCATCACCCCCATCTTCATCATCTTCATCACCCCCACCCCCCCATCTTCATCATTCTCTCACATGTACAATGAGCTTGTAGTTTCGGTTAGGACAAAAACAAGTGTACAGATCTCCCGGCCAAAAGAAAACGATGTTAAGAATAACCACAGGGGGTTCCACTTACGTGTTTACCTGTCAGAGCAGTTCCAGTCGCATCCTTACCGGTGTTGCGCTTTATTACGATTGTCTTTTCTGTTGTGTGTCAGCTGTGGCGATTGGTGATGGACTAGTTACAGTATGTGTAGAGGTCTCTCGCCCGCACCAGAGAGAGACCATCCAAATGGTTTATTCCAAATAACTTTGAAAAAGTATTAGACCCACTGGAAACGAAACCCATACAGTTATTCCCAGTATACAGTAAGCACATTACATACAGTACGGTCCAGCCTTATGAGAAATAAAAAGGGTTTTCTATACAGAAAGGCTTCTTCTTTTATTTCTTAACACAGGCCTGAGTAATCTTCCTGATGTACTTACAGTATGTTCGTGTTATAAGTATACTATGTCATTTAATGTATATGATATGTTAACATTGTGAATGGTTTTCATGCTTGAGTGAACAAACAAGCAATCAAATGGTACAGGAATGACAATGCCTTGCAGGAGACACACGTTTGCACACATACACACAGCTAGATAAATGAATATGTGATTCTTCATTTATGAAGGAATATAATTCTCATGTTGGCGAGTGGATTTATCAGAATAGAACACTCAATTCAGTCATGCAATTAGAATAAAGATTTCCAATATTGTGCCAGGGAAAATTCCAGATCATTTCAATATCAGCCCCCTCTCTCTGTTGCTATGAGATTCATTTATTTTCCCCAGACACTCTAGTATACATTCATCATTTAGGAATTTGGCTGCTTTCACAGCACCCAGTGTTTCACTGAGCAGTCACAGAAGGTATGAGACAGACAAATGCATCAATCTCCCGCCAGTCATGCCACAATGATGCAGGAGTATGCAAAGAAGGCTTGTTTTATTCTCCTCAATGAGCCGTTACTACTGAGTTTTTTCCCCTTGTCTAATAGGATTCACTGCAACCTGCAGTGTTATTGAGCTAGTGTGTAACATAATGAGTGAGGTACTGTACTGAGGCAGTGTGTGAACGTGTTTGAATATAGGCACGTTTGCATATTTTTTTGTTATAATGAGCATACTGTATGTGTGTGTGTGTGTGAAACATTTGTCTGTTTTTCCATGGTGTTTACAACGCGTATGCAGTGTCTGAATCTGGCGTCCGGTTGCTATATGCCCTGTGAAGATGATTTTTAGACTGTGTGCTCTTTAAGAAAGCTAAGGGTCCTTTACCTCCAAGTTTTAAAATGTTTTTGCTTGAGAAAAGGTGTTCATGGATCCATATGAAGAGATGTGTTCGATCAGTCTGTTTAATCCACTTCAATCCAGTGATGACTGAGGGCATGGTGGGAGGTCCCATACCATTTTTGACAGAGCAAAGCAGCACACGATATAATAGACTGCAATTATATAGCGCTTTGATTCAAAGCACTTTACAGTATTGTGCCTCACATTCACCCATTCACACACATTCACACACCAATGGTGATTGCTGCCATGCAAGGTGCGGCCAGCCACCAGGAGCAGTTAGGGGGTAGGGGGTTAGGCGTCTTTCTCAAGGATGCTTACAGGTAGGCCAAATCCAGGGTTTGAACCCACGACCTTACAGCTGAGAGACCAACACCAATCCTGCCCCCCGATATGCATAGTTAGTCGGCCCAACGCTGCATAGAGGACCCACCAACTGAGAGAAAGCCGATTGGCTGTCTTGCCATAGCACTAAACCTTGACGGGGTGTATTGTAGGAGTTTCCAGGAGGATGTTGTTAGAAAACTTGCATCAACTTCAAAAGGTTATTTCCGGTAAATATTCAGCTTTACGTTGCATATATTTTAAACTTTTATCAGCTTTTAGAGGGATGCTCCACTGCTTCGTGAGAGTACCTACATACAGCCCACGGACCCTACATGTTTTATTACATCCATATTCTTTAATTATTTTGCAGAGCAACCTTTAATCTTTGGGAAAGGGCATAATTTGTATCCTCGGGGGCTCTATAATCAAAGTCATTATGACCATGAGTCACACCGAATGTGGCCGACATGCTGAACATTCATACCTGGACTCCTAAGAATCATTTATGACACTGTTGCCTTTTATAAATGATAGTGATCAGCTGACACAGAGCCTTTTAATGGGCACTTATCCAAAAAAGGGCCATTTGGTATGAAAGGGAATAATATCTGACACATTTTTATTAGAAGAGTTTTTTCCCCTTTATTTATTATGAAGAGAAAATTATTATCACTATTCTTGAAGGTGTCAGAGGAGTTGTATACTGCTAATGGGAAAAATCAATTCCTTTTTATCATAAATTTTCAAATGAAGTGAAACTTCTGTTTGGTTAGTACATAAAGTACAGAAAGCAGTTGGAGGAACTTTAGACATGCTCACAAAAACAGAAAAACGATTTTACTGCTCAAACTCATTGCCGCCAAGTTGCACCATTGTTTGTGAAAAATGAATGCACACTCTGGTAAGCATGCGATACATCACTGTCCTGTGGCCACGATACAGCACCATGCCCGCCAAACTGCCCACACTCTTCTCAGCCAAATGACTCGGTGGTCTATGATTGTCAGCAGCCGTTGCTATGATAATTCATTCCAGCTCACCCTGACCCCCTCTCCCCCAACTTATTGTCCATCCAACCGACAAAAACCAAAAAACTGAACTGGGTCGGACAATGAGGTCCATCACGTTCCGTGTGAATGGATGTGTGCTGAACATGACAGAACTCGTCCCGGCTGAGCGCGTCACACACACCGGCATTCCTGGGAGATTTCAAAAGTCACACTTTTCCATTAAACAGAATGCATTTTTCACTGGAATGTGTTCACACAGGCAGGCGTACGTCATCACACAGGTTCTCAATCGTCCACCCCTTGAGAGAATAAACCAGAGGGCTATTCCACACAGCCAGACAGGGACAGAGATGACATGAGCTGAGTATACAAGCGCACAGTTGCAATATTACTGTCGTTCTCTACTGAGTGGGAGCGGCAAGCTTTCACGGGGGCAAGGAAAAAAGAAATTGTGACATAAGGTCGACCACGAGATTGTGCGAGAAACTTCTCCAAATCACAATATCATAGTTTTTGCACTTCATGCTGGGTAACAGTGCCAGCTGTTGCCCCGTTGTTGGGTACCATCAAGTAACCAAAATATTTCACACATGCTATTCTCTCACAACATACTGTAAAAGTGCAACCTTTTGTCAGTGTGGGTGTGGGGGCACAATGTGACTTGGACATATTCTTTGAGCTCTACAGTAAATGGTTAAGAACCCTTGCTCTACACACAGGTTGCAGGATGTTATAGCAGTCTGAACACACACCTTTACCAACGACTTGTACTGTAGCTACAGGCATTATTATTCGTTCTGCAGTGGGATGGGCTCACATGACATGTGATGTTTTGCAGGTTTATATGGATAGATTACAACAGAAGTTTGGTCTTTATTGGTCTGCCGCACAGCCAGAGCGTTCCCAGCATATACCTGTCTACACACACAGTGTGTTGCCATGCTACTGTCAGAGGTTATGCCTATAAAATGAAAAGCCAGAGTACATGCCTTGCCCACACACTGGCCCTTAAGAACAAGGGCAACTGCAACAGGGATGACTTCACGCTCCTTTATTAACTCTCCAATATATTTTAATCTGTGTTTCTGGAAGTGTGCCAAATCCAGTGGAAGAATGCAACAGTGAAAAAAGAATGAATTATAATAATTTGACATAGCATACAATATTTGCCTTAGGTGTACATTTGCATTATACGGCATATTGTGAAGGTCTACTCCTTTGTCCAATCCTGTTCCTCAACATTGACATTTAGACAGAATGACAGAATCATGTTCTAATATATGAAGAAATGTACACAAGCGGGATAAGAAGACAAACAAGGGGAATCATTAAAAGCACTACTCATAATAATTTACAATTTCAACATTTCACGATAAGAAAAAAAAACATTTATTGATTTATTTAGTTGCACGGAATGTGTAAAGCTGATTCATGGTTCATTACATTACATTATCATTTTCAGCTTTCATATATTTCTTTTGATCTTTTTAGCAGTTCAAAACAACCACTAAGACCTTTTGATCAAAAGCACTTAATTCCACAGATAACTACTTAAATGGACCTCACCTTTGTCATGAAAGAGTCTCAGAGACTAAAACCACTTTGTTCATTCATTGACTGCCTCTGTCTCCTCTCTCCATCATATCACTCTCCTCAAGGGGTTCACACTAGAACTATCACTATTTATGCATACGTGTTTGGCACCGAGTCAATGTCGCCTGTCCTTTGTCAAAATATCAAATCTGCCATCATAAACATGCAACTTTATTCATTGTTTTCATTTTACATGAAAGAGCCTAAGATGACACACGGACAAAAACAACATTATCTGGGAAACCAAGCTTGACATCCCAGAAGAGGAATTTGCCTGGGTTAATGGATGGCATGATTGCCTAATGAGCACAGGATGAGAACCACAACTCCCAGTTCCACCATACAATCCTCAATCTTGTAGTATGTAAATGACAGACACATGGACGAGCAGGGACTGGTGACGAATTGTGTTGTTAGAGCAGGGAATCAGCCAATAGGACAATTTTTACTTGGAAGCTAAAATATAAGACTTCTACCGTACCCTATTACTGTACATAGTCAAGAATGTGCTCACAAACACACGCACGAAACCGCAAACGCACGCGAACACGCACGCAGCAATTTATTGGATACATTATTACACCATACCCATTTACAGTAAAAAATAAATAAATAAAAAACAGGCATGCATTACAGAAGATTCTAGAATAATGATAAGTCTTGTAGCGCTTAGGAACCCAGGCGAACAGTGTGTATTAACTGAATATGTCTTGTATATCCATAAAAGCTTACATTGTGAATCACAAAATGCATACTAGCCAGCATACAAAGGGCAGTCATATTTGATATAGCTACAGTAGCAGTTACAGCTAACGTCATTGCTAGGTTGAATGTTAAAATGAGCATGGTGCAAAAATCAATCCAGGTGTTGTTCCCATGACAGTGGATAGGCAGGAATATCCTGGGGACTTCTATTTTGTATTAACTTCCTATCTTGTTTTCCCAAAGCTATCATCCCAAATAAAATGGGGTCTGTGTCTCTCAAGGCGATGGCCATTGATCCACATTAGAAGCCCAAGGCACATTTTGAGACAAGCCACATTGATGAGCACAAAAATGGATTGGCAGAACTATATATATATATATATATATATATATATATATATATATATATATATATATAATCAATCAA
>JAODLL010005046.1:0-10768 GCA_026546735.1 Forbesichthys agassizii
TAAATTAATTTTTTTTTGTAATTAAATGACCCCCCCCCCCCCCCCCCCCTTCCGTGTGCTCACATTCATGGAATATAACTATTATAAATAACATGTGGAGAGGGGCAGCCTCTAAACCACAGTGAGCAGAGGAGATGAACTAAATGTGTTACACTGAGATCAAATAAACATAATATATTCTCTACAGCGTTCTACTGTAATTTATTATAGTTTACTAACGCGAACACAACCCATTGACTGCTTAGTCTACGCAACTAGACCATGGGAATCATGGTGTTGAGAAACATGGTTTCTTTAAGATAACTCGTCTGAAAGATTTATTATTCTAGGTGTTTGCCAGACATGGATACAAAATACAGAGGTAGGAAATTGTATCAAACATTTTCATAGTCTTAAACTACGTCCTGGTTAGGCTATATGTCCCGAATGTAATGTCCATGTGTTTTGCCAGGTAGCTAGCTAGCGCGTTTTGTTTACGTTGCAGCAGTAGCATCGGTGATGCACCACACAAAATACAGCTTAATACAACTTTTGGCTGGCAAGTTAAATATAATCTATCATAAGACTCAATACGAATCTGCCTCACCAATTTTTCTCTGATCACGATCTGCTACGCCGTGCTTTCTTCTTCACTGCGGCGCGGGCATGGCTCACTCCACACTCATACGCACGCACACTTGCACACACACACAAACTGAGCTCAGCGAGTGAAAGAGACAGCGGTTGAGAGAGAGCTGGCGAAAGCATAATTTAAGATTGTAGATGTTTTCCTATCGTCATACGATATATATCGCACAGCCCCACATCAGAGACATTATCTTGTTTTTTGTGAGTCGGCCCTTTGCGCAACTGTGAAGTCAAATGACGCCCTGTGTTTGTGACACACGGCCAGGAAGGAAGCGGCAGATAATGATCCCCTTTGTGCTCAACAAGCACGGCAGGAGTAGGACAAAGGAGACTGGCACATGGTCACTGCAGCAGAACTCGTGCTGCCCTGTAGGTCACAGGCCTTAATATAGTCACACTAGTTTGACTGCCTTAACTTAATAGACTTTATTATGCATCAAATATTGGTAACCTACCTGGTAATTGTTGCTAATGACTACTTTAGACTTGTAGTAGTCTAAAAATTAAAATCAGTCAGCTTATTTGACTCTCAATTTTAGTAGATTGGAATGTACCATAAGGCCATCACTGCATTTCTGCTCAATTTTGTACAGTGTATAATCCAGTGAATACTTACTGCCTTTTATATTTGCTTCAGTTGATCTCATGGCTGTTCATTTGCCTTTCTATTATTATTATTATTATTATTATTTTTATTTTTTAAAGCTTCCTCCCACAATAGGCAGGCAATATAATAATAATAATAATAATATACTGTATATTTTATATATACTTATATTTTTGGCCCACACCTATTTATAGCATTTGGTCCTAAATACATTTACTGAATACTTTAACCACTCATGATGACTGAAACCTGAAAATGCCAATACAGACAGATTGTTTTACATTACATGATCATTAGGCGGTGAGTTTGTGTAACTAAATGTTGTACGTTGTGAACCATGACCGTATCACAATTTTGACTGAATCACAGGGAGACCTACTTTTTTCTGGTAGGATAGCCTGTAAATGAATCAATGATGTTGATGAGCAATACAAAGCCAGAGCCTGCATGCTTTAATCAATGAGGTTAACTCCCAGTCCCTTGCTTAAAACAATATGCTATGGTCAAATTCTGTTTGGTAGCTACATTTGTTTATCCAGCATTTAACAAATGCCCCAACGTTGTAAAAAAGTCTAGTTGTGCCATTTTTTTTTCCATAGTTATTTCCTCTTACACAGCACAATTGTGATGTAAGCACTCTTGCCAAAGAATTATTCGTAGGGCTGAAACGATTTATCGACAAACAAATTACTTTCATCAAAGCTTCATTTAATTTATATATATTAACTGTGCAATGTGTTTCTGTCGCACGCACATGCTGTGGACATGAAGAAAGCACGTTTAAACCAAACGTCTATGGTTTCAACTTGTGTCAACGTAGACACGCTACACATATAGTGAGATTCTTCAGATCGGTTTAATGAAATGCAGGGTCAATATGTGAAACCTAAGCCATTCATGTTATAACAGCGCATGATGGTCTCTCTAATGCACGCACGCACACATACTTCACAGCAATGCACAAAATACCACAGAAAGCTAAAAATCATGTGGTGTAATTAGCAATTGGAGCATAATATGCACTAATCCAAGGACTCTATTTGTACCTGAATCTCCCAACAGTCCTAATTGCACTTAAATGCACTAAATTAGTTTAGTTTTGACATATATATATATATATATATATATATATGTATATGGCAATACAAATTTAAAATTTTTTTTAAGAAACACAATTGTTTTTCATTATATAATGACAATTCATTTTCTCTTTTGTATATTTACAGTTACTCTTTAATATAGCAAAATATATTCTTAGATTCATCGATGAATTGTTTGAATAACCGATAGATTTATTCGATAAATAAAATAATCGATAGTTGCACTATTTCTGCCAGTGTGTGCCTCACGCTGCACTGAAACATGAGCTACGAGAGGCACGCATCATTACTCTGAGCCCCCAGAGAAATGGCATGAGTCCTAATGCCTCTTTTGGCAAAGACACAGGCACACATGTCGCAAGTACTGGCCTTCTTCTACTACTACTACTACTACTACACCCTTCCTCTTTCAATGGCACAGGCTAGCCTAGCCAAAGATATGGCCATAACATTTATTACAATAAATTATATAATGGCATTTAGTGCTAATGTTTTTTGCCAGCGAGGGTTTGACTTTTTTTGGCATTTTTATTTTAAGTTTTATGTAGAGGTTAAAAAAAAAAAAGGTTCCTCACATTCTAGGCAAAGATTTTGCGTTGTCTTAATTGAGACAACATTTAATGTAATCTGCATGAAGACTGTAAAGGGATTAGGCGCGCTTCGTGCTTGTTAAATTGTCTACCTCTCTGCACAATAAACTGAGCTTTAACAAAGTGAGTTTTTGGGGGTGTACTGAAGTATAGAGTGGACCTGCTTGCATTATGGCTCATAGGCCTTGCATGGTGCACACTCCCTGGCAAAAACCGAACTTTAAACAAAAACGTAGTTTCTGACAGTAAATACCTACCATCTAACTCTTTATCATGCCTAGAAGGTATCATTAAACCTTGGCCACGTCTGATTTGCCAACTATCTGCTCGGCTTGGCAGCTCTCGGAGCAAGTGCTGGGACATAGTCACGGTCACATTGAGACAGTGGGCCATTTAGTAAACGGGTTGAGTCTGAGCAGGTGCAAGGATGCCCAGTCAGACGGCTGGAAGAGGAAGCAGCTGTGGAAGGGAGGTGCAGGCAGTTACATCCGCGCGGGGGAAGATAAAGCCACACACATACACTTTAAGTAGTGCGGAGAAGCTACCCAGACTGCTTTTTATGCCATGTGCTATGGAAGCAGTTGGGCCACTAGAGGCAAGTGTCTCACGGTTCCTCTCGTCCTCTTCGCAGGTCGCTGGCTCTGACACGCAGGCGATGCCGCGTGGAATCTGCTCCGCAGCTCCACCCACATCCCACCAGTAGAGGAAAGCGGCTGTGCCAGCATGTCCCATCCCCAATCCGTGTCGCAAGGCCGGAGGGCATTGGACCCACGCCACCTGCCAAACCCCGCCACTCTGCCACTACAGCTTCAGCGGGCACACGCGGTAAGTGTCCCGGGACTCTGGTTTACAGGACAGCTCTGAAACTCAACACACAACGTGGGTGTGCTCAACTCCATTGATTTTTCTATTTTTAAGCGTGCGTGAGCGTACCTGACATATTTACGCCGTGCACGTGTATCTGTAGGAAGTGCCCAGGTGCTCTCATTGGCTCGTCTGCTTTGAACGTGCGCCTACAATCGGCATCACCTCTTTCTATCTTGTTCTCTGGTTTGGAGCTCTGGCTGGTTGTAGTTCTGCCTCTGACCCCTTGAAAGGTATTTAGTAAACAGGGCATTACCCTGCACTGCTGGACAGGGCCTGACCCCCAGGGGCCCCCTTCTAACAACTGTGTACTGTTGTGTTGTGCAAACAGATCTGCTCCCTTATTAGATGTTTGAGTTAAAAGTTCACATTGTGTGCAGTCACGTTGTTTGCGTCGCCCCCAACCTGATTGATTTCACAGACATTTTAACAATTATCCAGTCTTTTCCTTTTAAAGGCAGGGTTAAGCTAGCACGACACACGATTCTGTTAAGCGACTGCTTAACAAGGAACATTTCTTTTTTTCCAGCAGTCCAAAACGAGCAATCTGATGCTGTTTGAATGTCAACATGGTAGACATATAAATGATTAAAGACAGTGATATGCTCAATGTTGGCAGCTCTCCTTTAGTGTTAACCCACTGAAGAGCTACTGCACCGATGTCTGACGTTATTTACACGGTTGGTTGATCAAGGCAGTGAGGCTTGCGCTAAATGTTATATTATGTCTCTTCCTGAAATAGTCTCTTCTTGAAATCTGAAACTGATTCAGCCTCCAGATCACGGCCGCGGGCCGTGCCAAGCAACCGTTGCTACTGCAATGTTTACTTTTTTCCCCATGAGGTTAGCCCATCGAATATGAAGCGTGTGCTATCGAAGCACAAATTCCCCCAGCCTTGTATTAGCCGGTTGTAGCCTTTGGGAATGTATGCATTTACGACACTCCGAAGTTACGCTTTACAGCACTTTACTACAGATTCTGTCTGGGAAGCTCACCATTGGTGTGTTGGCAGCGCACACACTAGAGTGATTCTTTCGGGACATGTCTGTATTTCGTGTGGGATAGAAAATTGAATGTGTTGTCCCCTAACCTTTTTGGGTTGTTGAACGGAAAACAGCCCTCTGTGCTATCTCACTTCTTTCTGTCTACCGGGCACCTAAATCAAGGCTGTGAAGGCTATTCTTGGTGCGCTATAGGCTTTTGATTTTGTGCTATTTAATATGCTTTTAATTATATCCTCCAGCTGATATTTTACACGTGATCACCTACTTGCAGGCAGAACACTGGTACTAAACTGGTAGGCAACCTGTGTGCTGTTGCACAATTGTCTCACCAGACTGCGATCACGTTGCCTTAATAAATGCCCCAGAATCACACTATTTCGGAAGCTCATCCACTTCACCATTCAAGACAAAAACAATGGCGATAATACAGTTATTGGGCCAAACATAAATAACAGCGTACATTTCCTTCACCGCGACAGCCCTAATGTCAATCAAAATACCTATCCTTTAAAGTACCAACTGTGTCCCTTACTTCACGTACACGTTGTATTCAGGTGACGTTGTTGCTTGCTTGAATATAACCTAATATAAACATATTCTACACTGTCATAACAACATCATATTAAGCTAAAGCATAATATGTTAATACTGAATGATCAATGTAATTGTAATTTATATCATGAGCAAATTACTTGGTGAGTTCTGTGGGAGTGGATAATGAAATCCACCACCATCGCAGGCGGAGAAAAGCACCTGTCCAGCCGCTCGATCGGTGCATCTCTAATTAGATTTGTATGTTCTCGTCTGGAGCTTTGCTGATGGCTTGTTTGTTGCAGGAGGTGGGACTCATGGACTACCACCCTCACACCAGGGACTTTTCCAATTCCCACATGACCGGTGGCCGCCGCCGGCCCTCTTTGCTCTCCGAATTCCAGCCTGGGAATGAGAGGTAGGCACTAGATTATCCATTTTATGTTATGAACACTTTGTTTGTGCTCGGTTTGTGATACTGCTGAATGTGTAACATTAATCAACATAAATAACAATTTTTCTTCTACAAACGGGAGGTGTCTTTTTAAAATTTTTTATTATTACCTAAAAATTTTCATTGTTCAAGATTGAAGCAAAATGATCAGCCACTGGTTTTTAATTGTCCTTTGTTAGTTTTAATGTTTTTCGCTGCATTAGAAGCATAGTGTGCTAGGCACAACCACTCTTAAGTGAATAAATACTGGAGTCACTGTTGCAATTATAATTCACATAAGAGTTGTCCTTTTTAATGTGTAAATATTTATTTTTATCTAACTTAAAAAACGGTGTGCCTGGTAAAGCCTCATACAGGCTGCGTAGTTGTGCTATATTCTTCTGCTGAAGCTCTACTTGTTAACCCACCCCCAGTGTAATCCTTACATAATTTGTATCCGCAAGCCGTTCCCTGTAATGTAGTGTTAAACTGCTCTGCAGGGCAATGAGCCATGTAGCGCTTTTGCCTCTACCGATAAGTCAGGCACAGCTACGTATGGTATTTTCTCTCTGGAGACTTGGGTCTTGTACCTACCAAAGTGGTGTATTATATATATAGTCATGCTTTTTGAGGACGGGTCTTGGTGATTGCTCATGAATAATACATGTGCATTCCATGATTTTGCATGATGCACGGAGAATAAGGCACATATTTAATTTGCTGTT
This sequence comes from Forbesichthys agassizii, assembly GCA_026546735.1. NCBI lineage: Eukaryota > Metazoa > Chordata > Actinopteri > Percopsiformes > Amblyopsidae > Forbesichthys > Forbesichthys agassizii. Next base: position 6,482 of record JAODLL010005046.1, read on the forward strand.
TAACAGTGGATTGATATGGCAATTCTTCTTGCTTAGGTTAAAACAAGCAAGAAGTAGAAATTCAATATTTCTAAGGTCTGCGGTGACCTTGCGGTGGGGGGTGGAGGGGTGTGTGTGTGTGTGTGTGTGTGTTAAAATTAAGATTTTCAAATATTAGACTGCAGTGTTTCCTCTAGGATTTCTTTTTTAAGCATTGGGTGGTGCAAGCGGCACATTCCTTCCCAGGTTTTTGTGTGATAACCGTAAAGGCTCAGCTACAGTGTTTTCTTTCCTCACTCTCAAAATGGGGACATTTTCCTTGCAGTGAGGACAATCAAACAAATATTGCTAGGCGCAGAAGGGACAAACGAGACAAATACAAATGTACTCGACAAATGTTGTGCGGCACATGTTATCATGAAAGCAACATCATTGATTCCTCTGCGTTCATTTAGTTGTGATGTTGCGCCATGACAGAATGACGCCACACCAAAAGAAAGTGTGGCTACCTATTTCTATCAAACATAGTGTCAGTAAACTTTGGAAAGAACACTTGATGTTCTCGGTAAATGGAGAATGTATCCGTTTGAGACAACTCTGACAATAATTTAGTACTGTGAAGTGTGAACTGGCAAGAAACGGCGTGCGAGTGACGTGCGCTTTAGCCTACAGAAGTTCTGCAGGCTGCAGCGCAAAACTATTCACTTCAGGAGTGCATCACAAACTGCTATAACCAACTAGTTATGCTAGCAGGCTAGTAGTTACCTTAAAACATAATTTGATAATTACATAAATAAGTTAATATATTGTTGTAGTCCGGGGGGGGGAGGTCCGTGGAACCCCTCGAAAATAGGGGGACGCCTTGGCGTCCCATTAACATTACTCCCTGCAGGTTGGTAGCAATTCTTTTCTCTAGAGGAAACCCTCAATGAAGTAGCAGTGAGATAAGAGTTGGGCCATTTGCAGTAAAGCAGGAGAATGGGACTTAGTTCGCTCTCCAAAACGACATTGCTGGTCTTGTGAAATTCATGCATAATAATCGAGAAACCGTGATTATTCCTCAGACTATTATTGTACCATCAAAATGTATAATCGTTGCATCCCTAGTAGAGACCCCTGACCTATGATTATTATTGGAGTTTAACCAATAGGCGTTGCTACAACAGTTTTTGATCATCTCATCTAGCGCTACCACCATTTCAAAACACGCTTGACGTTATCTCACTTACTTGACGTAATCTCTCTAACCCACAATTAGGATATTTAACAGACGTTTATTGAAGCTACCGGGCTTTGTGATTCACCAAGCTAACTTTAGCCTTCCTATAGATAGCATAACATCGAAACCTATGGCTGGAAGGATGATTTGAGTACTAACAGAGTAGCCCAGTACTAGTCTACAAGTGCAGACGAACAAGATTTAATACAAACGTTGAACCACAAGAGATTTGTTACAGTTGTTGTAACATTACGCTGTAAATGATGATTGACACACGAACTAACAACACAAATAACCCACACTCAACAGGTGAAGTGAAAGTTATTATCTTACTGAATGAAAGTCATCCGGTGGGTAGGTGGGGTGTTAGATTTATTGGTGGCTTTGCAGCTAATGTTTAGGCGAGGTAGAACACGCATGAGAGAGCACCGCCCCCTTGGGCTAAAACTGACTACTTAATTAAATGTACCCTTTTTCCTAATGTACATTTTTTCCTAGTTCCTCGGTAATGTTGCTATAATATGATCTGTTTGTTACTGCCTACAGCAAATGCTGTAGGTTACTTGCGCATTACTGGGCTGTGCAACGCATTGTCGCAACTCATATTTCATACAATTCTAAAGGAGTGGTGGTCGTGATTTAGCAGTGGCGGGCTGCCATAAATTAGTGTACATAGCGGAAACACTGGACTGGATTACTGTCTCACTGAGTTTTTTGTTGTGAAGTGCAGAGCTGTTGTTTAAATAGCACGGCCCCATGCCACAGTCTGGGAACACTAGGTCATGAGTCAAGATAGAAAAACCACACTGTTCTCACCCCAGGCATCCCACAAACTGCCTGATTTGCAAACCACAGCTCATTCACGCACTGGTGCATTTTCATAAACTGTCAAGCTTTTCGTTGGATTTCAGCAGGCCCACGATGATTATTTCTGTGAGATACCATAGGAAGCTCGAAATAATTTACAATTTGCTTTTCAGTGTTTGTTTCAAAGGGATGCAATCAAATGGAGAGGCAAGCAGTTGGCCCACATTCCTGTTTTTGGAATCCTGAGTGTCGGTGGGTTTGTGAAGTTAGCTGTCGGTTTTGCAGGCAGACATCTGTGTGTGGGAGTCTTTAGTCAAATATCAGGCCTTTAGCATTCCTTCAGAAGAATTAGAATTCAGCTTGAATACCCTATTCTCAGTTCTCATTCACAGACTTGAATAGTGTCGCTTTGGCCTTGGCAAATCTGACTATTCTAAGATTTCAGCTTGTATTTTTCCACGAGTCTCAATTCAGCAGAGCTTGTGTCTCTACTCTCTAGCAGGCACAGTGACATTTATGATTCCTATAGAGATTATCTCAATGAAATTATCCGTATTTTGATCTGCTGACAGTTGCATTGGATTGTTTAATGTTCTTTCTGTTTGTAAAGCTGTTCCTGCTGTTTTTTAAATGTATAATTCTAGGAATCTATATCCTCGTATAATAAAACCAGACTTGCAGCATTAGGTCCTCTGGGCCAGGGCCCTACTCAAGACTCTTTTCTGTTGTCATGCCGTTACAATGATCAACTAGTATAAATGTTTCGTTTCTGGGTCAACAATAATGACCTATAGTGGCTTACGTGGCCTATAGTGAAATGTATAAAAGTAGGCCACTAACTAAGCCATTAAAATAATTGACATATTTATACTTATAGCACTAGTTGTATTTATGTTAATGTTAATCAAATAATTTGGAGGACCCCCTGCAGTACCTCCGGGGGGTCCCGAACCCCCTGTTGAAGACTTCTGCGCTAGTCTTGGACTTGCCTATTAGTTTCCCTATATATGATATTTTGACTGTACGAAGTTCCTGTTAGGTTGTTAGTCTAGATCAGGGTTTTTTCTGCATAGAGAATTATGAAGCGGCCACGTTGCCTCATACTGTGTAAGAGTGCCAGCCCAGTATTTCTTTGACGGAGAATGGAGATTTACCATAAAGTGCTTAAATGCACACTGAACAGAATATAAATTCTCGGGAAAATGTGCAGGCAAAGATAGATGTTGTTAAATATTCTTAGATATTTGCTAATTTAAACTTTAACGTTCAGAGGATGATTCAAGTTCAGAGGAAGCTGACTCATCAAATTCAAAGTAAAATGTAACAGATTTAAGTAAATTAGTCAAATATGCCACTTTAGGTATAGCTACATAGAATTTGGATATAGAGTGGATGTAATAATAAATGCCAGGTTTTTGTGATGTAAAAGAATGAGCAAAGATGAATCATGTCAGAACGTTTTCTACCTTTAATGTGAACAATTGAAAAGAAACTGAAATCTTCGTGGGGGGAAAATGACAAATAGAAACCTTACAGACCTACCTAAAAACATTAGAGACAACGACATGACAACTGTCGCTGTACGGTTAAAACTTGCTGTGAAGTATAACTAAAAAAATAAGACACGTGATATGCTCTTTTCATTGAGATGATCAATAAGATACTATCTCTTGTTCTGTTTTATAGATTTACTAAAGATATTGACATATATTGTGTGTCTGTCTAATATGAAACCAAATATACTGAGTAGCTTACCTACGTATTGACTTCTTCCTTGGACAAAAATGTTATTAAATAATGTCCAAACCATATGTGTAGGTAGGCTACCATGACAACTAGCTACAGTCTCAAGATTAAAAGAAGGGCGAGGGAGTGTTGACGTCTTTGCAGCGCATGCATGCAGCGCCACAACTATGTAAACACAGATCTGTCACGTAACCAGCTACATTTACAGACCGGCAGACATTGTCATGGTGAAAATCGGCAGATTCCGATTGATCGGTGCATCTCTACTCACCACCTCCGCCATCCCCCATCTGCCTCAGATTACCCAGGCTACTTGAGAAGGAGAGAGTGCATTTTAAATCAAGCACACCAAGCAGTTAGTACAAACCACAAAATGGAATGACTAAGGTGTTAAGAAATCTGGCGCTATAATGCTGCCTACAGGTTGTTAAATAGCCATGTATAGTAAAGTCAGTTCAGTAGCTCCCAATAATGAAATGCCATATACAAGATAATCAGTCCACAATTACACAAAATTACAATTTGAGTGTCTGATA
>JAODLL010005047.1:0-10768 GCA_026546735.1 Forbesichthys agassizii
TGAGGGCGTGAGGCACTGGGGATGTGGTCCGTCCTCCCGGTCGTCCTACCCCGGCGAGTCCAGCGAAACGTTACAGGCAGCAACAACCTTAAAGCATCACATTTTCTACAGTAGATAAGGTTAGGATTACTTCAATGCCGGGTCGACAGTTGAACGTTGCTGTAAAGTTGCTAACACTTGAATAAATGCCTTCATGGAAGCTGTAATTGCTCTATAAATGAATATAATGGCACTTCTTTGGCTCACGTCATATATAACAATAAGAATTGAGTCCCATCCAGCAGTTTTTCAGGGCCACTCACAAGTACTGTACAGATAATGTATTTATTTCACCCCCATAAAACACCCTTAAAGAGGTACAGGAGTGGTGTCTGCAGTGGAAAACCCCCCTTAAACAGGTACAGGAGTGTGTCTGCAGTGTGAAACCATCCTTAAAGAGGTACAGGAGTGTGTATGCAGTGGAAAACCTCCCTTAAAGAGGTCCAGGAGTAGGGTCTGCAGTGGAAAACCACCCTTAAAGAGTTTCTACAGGAGTTGTGTTTGCGCTGGTAAACCACCCTTAAAGTGTTTCTAAAGGAGTGGTGTCTGCAGTGGTGGAAAACCACCCTTAAAACCCTTTAAAATTTCTGCAATTATTGCAGGTGGTGGTCTGACATATTCGTTGAGTGTACCTGATGTTACGATCGTATCTTGAATTATTTTATATCAATGAAATTATAAGATGTATAGCTTTCTAACAATATATAGCATGAAAAACTACTTTTAAGTTAAACATGTCAACAACACAACTTCCCCAACCAAGATGGTGAAATCAAAAATGGCTTGAAAGTTCCTATAGTGGAATAAAAGCATTTGTAAATGCCCTTGTGTTATTTGTGTTGGTAGACAGTGCAACAATCCTTGACATATCTTCCTCTAATTAAATTTCCAAGGTCCACTGTATACATCATTTAATAATATTGGCTATCAATTATCATCCGCGGATGGATGGATGGATGGATATTAATTGTTAAGGATATTTGAACAAGGCCATGGGCATTAACTGAACTTGTGACACTGTCAGTACAGGATAAAAAGGCAGTATAGTGGATCATGGCAAAGCAAATACACTTTCAGAGTAATGTGAACTGTGTCATGTGTATTGTAAAGTAATGTGAAAAGTGGACCCCTTGAGTTCAATTACTGCATTCCATAACAGGCTTGCCTTCAGTACACTCTTCCAGTAGTAGACCATCAAATGCATGATGAGGTGAAATGTCACACAGTACAGTGCAGAGAGAAACCATTTGCCTTCATGACAGGTCACGTTCATCTTCTCAGTGCTTCAGCCAAGATGGCCCTTGGTTTGCGGTTAGAGAGGAAGGAAGCAGGCTTTTTGTGGGAACACTCAAATGTTTACATTTTTGCTTTCAGTGTGATTTCGGTACAGATATTACCGCTGAGGAAATTACAGTTAAATACAGTATAAAAAGCTATTAGAATGACAAACGAGACTATACTGTATATGCTACATCTGTTACTTAAAATGGTTAAAACATTTGGATCATTTCATCTGGAAATTATTAAAATCTGATAACACATTGAATCAAATGTTGACTGATATGAAAGAAATCTAAATCATTACCTGTTCTCAAATGATCACACTGTATATTTACATACAGACTGTGTTAATAAAAAGGTCCATTAACAGTCTAATGTGAGAGGGCGAAAAATAATTGACTTTGCAGCTTTATTAAAATACATCCAAACTACCTGTCAATTAAATGTCACTTATTTCCTCTTCAATGTTCACTGTTGGATTATGTTACATGTGTATGGCCAACAGTTTTGCCTCACTGAAAATATTGTCCGTTATCAGATGTCTGTGGTTATATTGTTAAACAAAATACAGTATCAGCTGGATCTTAATCTACAGAAGGAGACTGTAAACCTTTTCTTCAACTTACTTATAATAATATACTGTAGGTTGAGAATTGAATTGGGCCCACACATATACTTTTTAAATATTGTTGTATATTATTGGGGCATATGCAATTCATATGAAGTATTTCACCACCTAACTAGCAGTCTGCCTCATGTCTGTAAAAATAAGTTTGAGGTCACAAACACAGCAGCAACAGAGTTCATCCACCAGCTAAGAACTAATATAAAAGCTCACCGGCCAGTTTCATTTGCTATTAATTTGTATTGCGCCAGACTGTCTGAAACAGTATACTGCGTAAGTACAGTGTGCACAGTCAAACCAACCAGGAACTGATGTGTGAGGACCAGTGCTGGGCAAGTTAGTCAGAAATAGTAATGTTACTATTTACTTATTACTCTCTTAAAGAGTAATAATATTAGTAAGTCCTTTTAGTAATTAGTAGTAATTAGTTACATTACTATATTACTTTTACTATCACTACCCTGTCTAGCCCCTTCAGAAAAATGACAACCTGTGTAGCCAGCTCATTTTAGAATTAAATCCTCTTTATTGGAACAATAAATAACCTTAGGAGTCAACAATCAGCCAAATATAAAACATTACAGCCTCTCAAAGCTGTATTCAAATACTATCAAAATAATATTATGGCTAATGATATATGCTTCTACCATCTCTGGGGATAGCGGGGTTCACAAGTCTCTGGCAATGTTATTTTGGGGGTTGCAAGATGAAAAGTTTAAGAACCACAGAATTAGCCTACCCTAAATTTGTTAGGACCGGAAATCTCATTCCTGTAACGCAGTAATGCAGCATTACTTGGCTTGGTAATTGTAATATTATTACTGTTTTGGAAATAGTAATTAGTTACACTACTAGTACTGAAAAATATTACAGTAACTAGTAACAAGTTAGTACTACCCAACACTGCTGATGAAAGCTCCTAAGGTCCATAATTATCAGAGACAAGTTTTTTTCCACATGAGTTATGAGCACGTTCTTTGTTTTCTACAATAACGTTTAATACTGCAGTTCATCTGTATTTCTCTGAGGCACACGACACTCCCATCTGCAGAGCACTCAGTTCTCTTACACAGCTAACTCTGATTGTAACCGCTACTTGTGAACATTCTGAAGCCACTGAAGTCACTCTCTCCCAGAAAACCTTGAGGTTCTGATCTATAATTCCTCAATAGGTTTAGACCAGGCAGTGCTACACACAGCACTGAGCAAAGGCAACAAGTGGAAACAATTTGATTTGATTTGAGTGATCAGGTTTCTTCTCTATAGCTGACAGTATGTAGAGTCCAGCCAACAATAGTAGCCTGTGTGTCTGGTCTGGTATCTGCTGTGGCAGAGGGAAGGAGGAGGAATGCTAATGATTCCATCGGCACTGACGGCAGAGAGCTTTAAATGGTCGTGATTGGGCAGGATTACTCACTGGGTGGGATGCAGATGGTTGACCTCCTAATGCATTGCTGGTTGAATACTGTCATATCAGGGCATACACTTGGGCAAGGTCATGTGCAGAATTGGGGGTTAACTGATTACAACAACAAAAAACAGTAACTGTAATCTGTTAAATTACCAGATAAAATATGATCAGATTAGAGTTTTTTTTTTTACTATTAGATTATTATTTCGAGAACTGCTTTTGAATTTGAAAGAAATGAAACAAGAAGAAAAAAAATGCATGAAACAAACGACTGTTATCTCATTAACCATTCATTAATGTCATTTATTCATTAATTACATTTACCTAAAATTATTCATCTTTATATTAGCATCAAACAATGTGTTTGAATGAATTTGAAATCTGATTTTTTACGTGGTGAGGGATAACGTGTGTCCTGACTACATTAAAAAAGTACTGTACATGACGTTTATATCATTGTATGTTTTATATTCCCTGTATTTATGTTAAGAAGATATTTTCTTGTGAGTGATTTTACAACATGGTTCCAAGTATGCCTTATCTCGTGTCTGTCCCGCAATCACAGTATTTAATGTACTCCTTACGCACTGCAGCTGTCTTATCATGCTCAGGATTAATACAACGTTAATGAAGCCAGATGATCTAGACTGGTCCTCGACCAGCTGCCATTTTAAAACATGATGAATGTGTTAGACGCCACGGTTACAATACACTACAGGTTGGTGAGCATACACGGCTGGTTTATGTGTGGTGGTGTTGTGGTGGGGGGGTTTGGGAGAGGACGGGGATTATAAAATAACAGAAAGGAAGCATTTGGGGGGAAAGAAGAAAATCCATTATTTATTCATGTATAAATGGAATGAGAAAGAGCAGAGGTCGATGTCAGGTTGTCTACAAGCAGGAGAGAAGATATGAGGAGATGTAGTCTATTAAGTCATTAACATCCTCGTTATACCGTACATCTGTGTATACCGTACAATGTGTTGCTTTTAATTCATCATCAAAGCTGTACAATAGATAATGATTGTTCTGGCTCTCACTTGAAGATGGCTGTACTTTATCTGAAATACATTGAATCGTTTTCAAATGAATCTTTTTCATTTAATCAATTGTATTACATTTTAAATTGTACAGTAAGTTAAATTTAAGTTATTTAACTTACTGTACATTTAAAGAATGTCTCTTAGGACCTAATTCTCCTCTCCAAAAATGTATTTTCTGTCCAACAGCAGCTACGGCAGGGACTGTTTAATTAAGCCTTGGCACAATGGCAACAATTGCAATTGTACTCTTCACTGCATCCTTTGGTGGCTATACATATAGTTATGAATCCAACAGTTCTGGAGACCACAGGTCTCCGTGCAGGTATATTAGTATTGAGTCATCTGAACACACAGAAACACAAAATGTAGGCTATTTCCCGAGATGTCATTGGGGCTATTTTCAACAAATACTTATGCTTATAGATTTCCACATTCACTATGGAGCTGGTGCCCAAGTGGACTTCAAAAGCTTAAATGCACAACAAAGTCATTACATACAAATTTACTACAGCAGTCTGTCAATATGAATGGATGTCTGATGGGCCTTGTTCAGATAGCAGGAATGTCAATGAGACAAATGCTAAGTAATTGATTACAAACACATCCTGTGCACACAGACATTACCATGCCCTTTCAGAAGACGGCACTGCACTGCTGTAGCTCTACGTTGTATTTACATTGGGTTAGTTTGTTTGGCTTTAGTTGGCTGAACACTTAAGTGCTGTTGTTCAGGGTGAGCAAAATGTGCTGAACTAGAAAAGTCTGAAACAATTTAAAAGGAAACATATTGTTTATTAGACTCTCAAAATCAACACGGAAATACACTGACCCAAACCATTTGCTGATTTATATTTTTTAACAATTACTTTTAGCCTGCTGACCCCAAAAAAACATTCTACTTCGGAATGATGGAATGACTCAAGCAGTTTCTTTTTGTAACAAAATCATTAGGCCTCTGTCCTTATCAGAAATGTGATCAGGGGTTTGGGTTAAACGTAAAATCACTGCAACAATCAAAAAAATAATATAAAAAAGTGCACTTTCTTATTCCTCAGAATCATAATCATATATTCTAATATTTATTTGCTGAGCCTATGCAAGGTGTTATATTGTCTAGCAAAAGCATTATGTTAATTGACCTCTTGGACCTCTTGGCCCAAAACAATGGCCTATCGCTTCCCTTTGCTGTTACAAACACATGTATATTTACTGTTGTCCAAAGATGTATTTTTCTGTGCTGCTCAGACTCTGCTATTCTTCTTCTTGGAAGTTCAATATTTGTCTCTCATCTCCATAACTTGGCCTTGGCAGACGACCGTCCCACTCCGAGTCCAAATCCCAACAAGTGTCTTGCCTTTGGTCCAGCATCATTCCCACACGCTGCCTCCAAGGTCCACTTATCAAACCACATTGACTACCGGCTGCCAGAAGAGTGGGCCTGGATATCTTCAGGGATGTTGCAAGTCCTTGGTGTCCAGCCAACAGTGCACTGAACTGGGATGAGATCATCCACTGAGGTGCCATGGAGGGTCCATCCATACGCCCTATTGTTCCGATTGAGTTATGATAGCTTGTGTTAATGGTAGCTCCACCATTAAATGTTTTCTAGATGTTAGTATATAGTTTTATAGATGTTAGTTAGTATAGATGTTTCTACATAGTTTTATACATTACACTGCGCTCCAAATTATTATGCAAATTATATTTTACACAGATTTTCCTAAATAGTAGATGCAAATGACAGTAAGTATAATTTTCAAGTCATCAACCGTTATGTTAGGGAATAAGTCGAATAAGTTGAATTTCATTGAACAAACCACCAAATGAAAACAGTATTTTTTTCAAAAATAAAAAAACTCTAATTTAATTATGCACAACAGAGTTGCAAAACATTTTATAGTTTGTAAAGAACTGAAAATGGTCATATGTTGAACTCGCAGCATTAGGAGGTCATATTTACTGATATCAAAAGCTATTCGATCAAACACCCCTTAACAGGGCAAGTTACATGATATCACCTTCACAATTCTTCCATCCATTAAACTTGTGAGTTTATGCAGATTTTCTGCTTTAATTTCTTTGCAGGGTGCTCCAAAGGTTGTCAATAGGGTTGACGTCAGTGGAGGATAGGGGCCACACCATGAGTTTTCATCTTTTTATGACCATAGCAGCCAATAACACAGAGGTATTCGTTGCAGCATGAGATGGTGCATTGTCATGCATGAAGATGATTTTGCTATGGAAGGCACGGTTCTTCTTTTTGTATCATGGGAGAAAGTGATCAGAAACTCTATATACTTTGCCGAGGTCATCATTCACACCTTCAGAGACCCTAAAGGGGCCTACCAGCTCTCTCCCCATGATTTTGGCCCAAAACATGACTCCTTGCTCCTTGCTGATGTCACAGACTTATTGGGACATGGGCAATCCACCAACCATCCACTACTCCGTCCATCTGGACCATCCAGGGTTGCACGGCACTCATCAGTAAACAAGACTGTTTGAAAATTAGTCTTCATGTGTTTCTGGGCCCACTGCAACCGTTTCTGCTTGTAAGTGTAGTGTAGTTAGTGGTGGCCAAATAGTAGGTTTATGCACAACTGCAAGCCTCTGGAGGATCCTACACCTTGAGATTTGCATGACTCCAGCTCCACCAGCAGCTTCAAATATCTGTTTGCTGCTTTGTAATGGCAGTATAACAGCTGCTCTCTTAATCCGATGAATTAGTCTGGCAGTAACCTTCCTCATTATGCCTTATATCTGCAAAAACCCATCTATGCTCTGAATCAGCCACAAATCTCTTTACAGTACGATGATCAGGCTTAAGTTTTCATGAAATATCTAATGTTTTGATACCTTGTCCAATGCATTTTCTTTCCTATATTGCTTCCCTCAGGTGGACACTTCAGAATACCCCGATGCAGACTCAATCGCTTTAAAAACTAATTTGTTCTCTTGTCTATTAAAGCCCTTAATGCCTAGCTAGCCATACGTCAACCCCATTAATCTATTATTCATAGTTTTGCTCTAATTAAGTTATTTTTATTTTTTATGAACATTTTTTTATTAGAGTTTTTCAACTTTGAATTCCGACCAAATGTCCAATAAATCATTAGATTTTTGTGATGTATGTAGGTACTGATATGTATTTATCTATATGTGTATGTATATGTGGAAATCTTTGTATGTATTTTACCGTTTGTCTGTATTTCATAAACAGCAGATTTTGCACTGTGCAATGTGTCCAAGACAAATTCCCCATGGGGCAATAAAGTCTATCTATCTACATACAGTAGTTTTATAGATGTCAGTTAGTATAGATGTTAGTATATAGTTTTATAGATGTCAGTTAGTATAGATGTTTGTATAGTATTATAGATGTCAGTTAGAAGAGATGTTTGTATAGTATTATAAATGTCAGTTAGTATAGATGTTAGTATATAGTTTTATAGATGTCAGTTGGTATAGAGGTTTGTATATAGTTTTATAAATGTCAGTATAGATGTTCATTCATATGGATTTCAAGATGTCAGCAAGAACCGTAGCCAAGCACTCTGAAGATGTTATTTGAAGACATTCCACCAAGGCAAACTATTACATATCTTAAGGAGTACTTTATTGCTTCATGTCCTGCGTAAGGGTTTGTTGACAATAGTTTAAAACGTTTTTATATATAGTATAATGTTAATATCTTTATATAACATCAGTGAGGAGGAAAAATGGGCTATCTGGAGTGGAATCCATTTCTTTTGGCAGCTGACATCCCTAATGTTGGCACCAGGTAAGACCTACCCTAGGGGGTAGTTGTGGGAAAACTGCTCAGAATCCGCTATCCTAAATCCTTGACATTTTCCAGAATCTTTTCAATGAAGTTGTGCTATATATTATAGGATCACAAAGGGTTTAACTCTTCATGAAATTGTGTTCAAATAAAGCAAAATAACACACATTAAAGAAACAAATTCTCAGCAGGTTATGTTTTCTTTGAACATACTGTATACAGTGACATTAATGAATAGACATACATGTTATTTTACATGAACGCACGCAGACAGATGTTTACTGTCGTCCGATAAAGCATTTTTTTTCCTTTATAGGGCAGTTTTGACTCAACATTGTTTCTTGTACATTAGGCTATTGGGGGACAGGAGGGCATGAAGTCAGGCAAGGTCATACAAGCGATGCAATGCTTTATGGGCCATGCTCTATGTACACACCTCAATGCAGTAAAGCCTCAGTCGGCTTAAAAGCTGGATGGAACAGCGATGACAGCAGGAATCAATAAATATAATAATATAATATATAAACACTTAGGAAAATAAACTTCTAGGGTTGAGTAATATTGCTTTATCTATATTTATAGGGATCTCTTTTATTTATTTCTTATTTTATTTGTTATTTATTTTAATTATGGTTAATTATTATACATGTGGTTTTCCTTTTTATGTATTTTCTTTTTTTGCTATATATTTTACATATTTCTGTGGAATAATTCTGTCATTGCACTATATTTTAAATTGCAACAAAAAACACACAAACAAACCTTCCACCTACCTGTGTCAATTTAATTAAGGGATTCAGTGTTCCTGCACTTGATTGTATTAACCCTTATCTGAGTTTTTTATTCTTTTATGGATTAAAACAAGTTTTCTACTACACCCTTAAAAGCATCGTCAACCGTTCACAGCATAACTTCATTCACATCAAAACGTCTTTAAAATCAAATATAGTCCTACCAAATGTGTTATAAACCTCACAAGACTAATGGAATTCTTGTGTGTATTAAGACGTATACCTTAAGACTTTCAACTGACAAGGGTAATAAATCAAGGCGGGACCTTATCAACGACCCAAATCAGAAAAACTGGATCACCTCAGAACACTAACTCCCCAAATACTATATGAAAACAAACACACCCACACACACACACACACACACACACACAGAGTTGCAGCATATGCGCGTTCCTTGAAAGACACTTATAGGAGATGATTGATTGATTCAATTATGTGATGACTGTCTGACCTGTCTATGAAACAATTATGTGTCTATCTAAAACAGCTAGACTACATGGTATTTCATGGAAGGGGCTGGCGGGGTCGGGGGCAATCATTACCTTAATTCAATTTGAGGTATTTATTTTTGAAATAGGGTGGAGATATTTGTTGAATTTGACAAAAATAGCTTGCTTACCTTTAAATCGAATGCAATGCATGTTGTTTCCCGGAAACTACAGTACCTGGGATTGGGTGCATCAAATTGGCTTCCATATTATGCATATATAATGCTTTGTTCATACTTTATGCTATGCTATTACTGTAAAAAATTCTTACGGCCTGGCAAAAATGTTGTAACTTAACACAAACCTACTACTTACTCTATAGAATATAACATGCAATGAGGTGTAAACGTCTATGTGCATAAGTGTAGTTTTTGGGGGGGAAGCAGGGGATGTGTCCCCTCTCAACATTTAGAACAAGTGTGTTTGTCCTCCCCCCCAATAAAAACATGAATTACATACTGGGGCCGCCCGACGATATCGGAGTAGTAGCTCATTATGCATATTCACCGCTCTTTGAACCTTGTGACAGTATAGCCGTAACCTAGAATAGGCCTGCTACCAGAGGTGGATAGTAGCGCGCTACACTTACTACGTTACATTTACTTGAGTGACACTGCCGGGGACATTGGTGAAGGAGAGATCCCAGCGCTGCTGACACAAGAGCCGTGGACATCGATTACTCTAAGCAGCTCATATAATATAGCCTATTTCTTGACATTTCCATTGTGGTCTGAATACGTTTCTAAATTTGTTGCTAGTCACGTTTAAGAAAGAACATCACAGAGGGTCTAAAAAGTTGCTAAAAAATCAAGCGAGAAAGTTGCCAAGTTGGCAACACTAAAGTCTGAAATGTCATTAAATGAAGCTTATGGGTTCACTTAATACAGTAGGAGTGCAGCTTTACCATTTTGGATATGTGAATTCACGCTCTGCTTATCATGAAAAAGTTACTCGGTACTTGAGTAGACTTTTTACTAGATACTATTTTACTCATATTAAAGTAATTTTTGTGATGACATTTACTTCTACTTGAGTCATTATTACTTAAAGGTAACAATAACTTTACTTTATTACTTAAAGGTAACAGTAACTTTACTTGAGTACAGTTGTTGCTACTGTACCCAGCTCTGCCTACTGCACTATTGGTTCCTATGTTGGATGTTGTAGTGTGCACCCCATCCACACGGCTTTACGCCGGCATGTGGCACTGACACACTACTTGAAACCTTCAACTGCTACAAGCTCTGCCAGACGGGCAATAGAGACGGGGGGGGAAAGAAGGGGGGGGGGGGGGGGGGGGCATTCG